>JAWPHD010002297.1:0-264343 GCA_037043455.1 Cyrtodaria siliqua
TGGGAGCAGCGGTTATGAAGCCTGCGTAATAAAAAGCAAACAACATATCCTACGAGTGGTTAAACAATACCCAGAGCCTTTTATCGGCCGGAGTAGTGGAACCACCGAGGTCAAAATATAAGTAAGAAAACAAAAGAAATTGAAAATGTTCCACCGATAACTAACTATAAGTATCGGCTCAGCGATCTCCAAAGATCGAATGAATAACAGTACTGATTTCCCACATAGTATAATTGTCTAAACTGCCGTTTAGTTAAAAAACGCTTTAATATTAGTACATGCTAAAAATGTAGGATTTTCTCTAGCGAATGTTTTTTGAATAAGAGAAATTAGCTTGTCTTTAATAAGGTGACTGTGGTAAGGTTGTATATAGTGTAGATAAGTCATAAGTGCTTATTGATGAAACTTGACCTTTATTAAAAGAATTATCAGAACTTCTCCTGAATATTTTATAGACCAAAATAAATTAATCCCAGAGTTTTCATAAGTTGTATATCACAATATAGTTTAACGTGATCTTTAACGGCAGTAAAACAAGAAGTTAACAGTTTGGAGATGTCTGTTGTGGTGCAGGCACTAGAACTCGAAATAAAGCGAGCCTTATGCGGATTTTTATGTAATTTAGGAATCCAGTACATAGTAGGCAGTTTATTTTGCTGATCGTTTACACCCGCCTTGAAAGTAATGCACCGAGTGGTATGTGCGAAAACAACATCATCCTCAGTAGAATTAACTGGAGTATGCGAATTGGTGCTGCCGAATTTCAGAGATAAAACATTGACGTAATGTAGGCGTCAAACAATAATTACATTATTAGCTGCTTTATCTGCAGGAACTAAAACAAATTTATTATGAAATTCCTGAATTCCCGATTTTAAATTACGAAAGGAAAACCTAGGTCTCGGAGGAAGTAAAGAGGGGTTAGCTAACTCCATGTCCACCGCCATATGCATGTCATCTTCGGGATGGTTAAAATGTTGTGCTGTTGATTTTATGAATATTGAGTTCTGCTCAACCCGGGGCTAGAGGGCGTGAGCGGTAGCTAGCATATTTCACTACCACTCATTAACAGTCTCAATCAAACCGAGACTGCAATATTTCGTATGTGTCGTGCTCGGCCGTTTCCTAAGGTCCATTATCATACTCTTTTTTTTTAGCATTATAAAAGTTAATACGTGTATCTATAATATTAATAATTGACTTTTTCCAAGTAGAAAGCGAGTTTGGGTCCGCATTTTCTCTACGACACCATTTTATACTAAAATCTTCAATGGAGTGGGCGATCTGGGCACTCACCATTTTTTATTGGCTCGATATACAGACACTCCGAGTCTAGAGTAAAACGGAAAGAATATGTTGCTGAGCACTTAGAAAAAGTTCAGACAGACGAAAAAGAATTAATTATTCTAGGAGATATATCGAGATAAATCGTGATTTATTTAATCCACGGATACATATATAAAATGGTATAATTATATTTCATCATTAGGGCTTGTTCAAATGGTAAAAGAACCAACAAGAGAATGTCCAAATCAAAAAACTCCCATAAATCATGTTTATACTAATTTTGAAGAAAATGTTAAAATGTGTAAAAGTTTAAAAAAACTGGCGTTAGTGACCATTATCCAATTTTCTGTACACGTAAATTAAATTTTAAAGATAAAACAAATACTCACCAATCTATTAATTATCGGTATTTTAAAAACTTTTGTTGAGGAAAACCTTATTAACGATCTTAAAAGCATATCATGGAGCACACATGAAGGTTGTACAGACACAAATGACATACTTAACACCTGAGAGACTAAGAAAGCTACCATACAACTTTTATTACGTCTGCGAAGGGCCGTAACTAATGTTGTAAGAACTGTGGCCCGACCCATTTACATATTTTGCTTAAAAAAATGCAAAAAATATGTTTAAACCATTACGTTTGCAGAGGAGAGCATGTCATACTATTTTAGGCGACCAATACACGACACTAAATGATGCACTGGTTAACATAAATTCCCTTAATATCGAGCAAAGGATATTTCTCCAAAAGGCACAATTTATGTACAGAGTATCACAACATACAGTCCTGTCATATATGTGTGATATGTTTCATCCTACTGTTATACGATCTGCACAAATTAAATTGTATAACTCTAAGACTAAACAAAGAACTATTTAAAGGGAGTATGTCATACTCTGGAGCAATTGTATGGAATAGCATTCATTCATATAAGAGAATGTACTTCTTCTAAAACCATTTATATCTAACTGTGTTAAATGGCTGAAAACACAATCCTTAGTCCCTTGTCTCGTGGTTCTTCGAACTCATAGGAATATGCATACTGAGTAAAAGTTACAGTTTGATGAAGTTCCACAGATGTATCATTCTGGATCGTATAACTATGTCCCTGTGTCTGTTGTCAATGAATGTTCATGTACGTTCTCGTGTAACAGGCAAAACTACAGAGCAATGGTTTCAGTTGATTTCATTCCTTAAATACGTGGAAAAATCAGATCATCATCATTTAAATTGACATCACTTAGTCTATAATATTTTAATGTTTTCGTGTTTTTTTAAATCTCGAAACGATATTTTACATTTTGATTACAAACATCAACGGGAATTGGCTTCCTAATATTTATATGACTCTATTTTAAATTAAGTATTTATTATTGGACTTTACACTTAAAATAATGAAGAAAATCACACTAGCAATATGTATATAGTACATTTTAAGAGAACTGTCGTTGCTTGCAATAATATTTCAATTAAGAATATAATAATGCTGAGAGCTAACCTAAACCGTATTGGCATCGACCTACTCTATTACGACAAAGTTGCCTCAAATAGTACACTAAGTATGGCAAAATAAAATATTTACTTTATTTTTAATTGCGAATGAGACGTATGGCCGTGTTCTTTGATGAGTAAACACACTTGAACTCGTTGCAGATGTTGGTTGTAAGGTATATAAATTATGGTTTACCAGATAATGGACCATTACTAATTTATGCTTTGTCGGGAGTTTTAGGTAAACATATTTCCTTACATTATAAATTTATAGATTTTGCGCGCTATGGCCGTATTTGACCTGGTGTTCAGAAGTCAATATTTGGTTAAAAGTGCAAATAAAGCCAGAGTATTTAGTATCTTATTGTTAAATATTGATGCAGCTTCGGTGTTACCATCGTCACCAATAATTTGCTTAGTTATGTAACTTCTAACATCTTGTACGCGTGTATCTTGAACCCGTGTACCGTCTACGGCATTTATATTATTGACAGTCAGTGAAGTAAACATTTGGAAGAATATGTCTAAGACATTCCCTGAGAAGGATATCGTGTTTATGTTATGTTAGGAATTTAACATGGACACAAATTCACATATACAGTGGTTAGTTGCAAGAACACAGTCAGTTATACCGTTTTTAGCATCAACGACGCAGTTCTCGCATATAGTGGCAACTAATAAGGACAAGCTTCACATATTCGGTGGTAATGTTTCAAGGACACAGTGTCACCGTCAGTGTACTAATGAGGTACAAATCTGTTGCCGGAAATTATACTTAAATACCATCCAACTATTGTAAGCACGTGATTAAAACGACGTGATAAAGGAATATTTAACCAGATTTGAAAGAAACTTCATATATTTTAATTAACGTTAGAGGAGGGAAGTTGTTTATATGAGAGAGAGAACATAATTTCCAATATTTAGGCTCAATATATTTAATGAGAGACTCTAATGCAACTGTCATCTGCTTCTGTTTGATCATTTGGTTTTCATTGTAGAGATGATTTCAAAATGAACGACACACAAGAAACCATCAAGATGCCAGATCAAGGAGAATTGTAATTCGAATTGGATTTTACGGCGCACTAACGACTGTTATATGGCGCCAACCGGAATGAACATTCCAGGCCCAGCCTCCATTTTAATCGAGATAAAAATGAATGCAGAATTGGTCTACAAACTTCTCAACTGCATAACTGCCGAGTTGCTGCAAACTCTGTTGTAAACACTTCGATTCTCGCTGGAGATCATTGTTTTCTGCCACCACGCAAGTAATACATAAACTAATAGAGGGATGATGATGATAATAACCTTTAATGAACATGAAGAAAATATCAAATGAATATGAATTCGAGGGGATGTTATCATCTGCCTGAATAAGCAGTGGTCCTGTTCTTGTCTGGGAGCCACAGAAGGAGAATTTTGAGTCAGAAGTTCTTGAAACAGTCATGCTTTGAATATCATATTAAGAGGAAAAAAACATGCATTTTTGAAATGAAAATAATGCGTCATTGTACGTCAAAGCTGCACTTAACAGACTCAATGAACCCAAGTCTGCTACTTTTCTGTCTTATTTGTGCTTCCAAGATATCTCATTTTCAGTTTTAGACATTCAAACTAATGTTTGTTTAGTGCTGGGATGTGTACAAATCAGCAGTGTTATTACTTGCTGTTCTTTGATCAACAAGTCATTTTTTTGAGGTTGTATAGTAGAATACCGCATAAGCCGATGCTGGAAGGCGTGAGAGGTGTTACACCTCACATTACTTCTCATGAACAGATTGAATGAAACCGAGCCCGCTACTTGTCGCTCTTGTTTGTGTTTATTGCTTCCAAGGGATCCCCTTTTCAGTATTTATTGCAGTACCGATAGAGGTGACTAAGTCAATTTTTAAACACAAATGGTGCAACGGTTAGACATGCGATATTGGAGTTCAACTGACATTATTGCCGCGTGTTTCTGTTGTATTTATATATTCCTATAAACCATTACACAAAGGGCATACGTCGTGAACTTCTGACAATGTCTAAGACCTGTCTTTGTGTCAAATATAGCAAATGTATTTAGGATAAATATCGATTAAACTGCAGTTATCGTGATGTAACGCAATTCAGTCAAATGTCAATATGTTTTAGAATTATTCTGTCTTCCTTATTGCATAATTATTAAGTGATATGAGTTAAACTACCAGGTTGCGAACTTTTGTTCGATAAAACAACGAACCGTTATGCTCGTTTAAGTGGTATTAAAGAACAGCGAGTCACATGAACTAGGATACCGGCAAAGTGTTATCCGACGTGGAATAATTCACATGGAGATATTGGTATTCTAGGTATAATTGCCTCTTCAAAGATGTAACACAAGCTATCGGATACAAACATGTTCTCTAACTGTCCGGATATGATATCTATGCCAGGCAGGTTTTTGACGTAAGTTTAATCGTTTTATTTACCATTATTTTACCGCATGGGTTGCTTTTTCCACTCAACTCCTCCTCACATGTGTACCTTTATTCGGGGAGCAACCATCGGTTCTACCCATTTCTTGTTATTTATTATTATTATTATTATTATTAGTCTCGCTCACTCAGCGTGAGACAAGCGCATTTTTCATGTTAAATCACGCTTGCTCGTATACATTATATACATTCTCATGCATTCTGAAAACATATTTTGTCGGCGATTGTTTTTATTAATGTTAAATGTTGTTCACCTATCCGATTTCTCCACTCAAAAATACAGATACCCATAAAATCAACAGTCAGAACTTTCTATCTAAAATTTGTGTTAAAAAAGTTAAATACTTATCATGTGACTTAAATTCAGTTAAAATGTATGCTCACTATAACTGTATTACGGGCATGCATCTAAGCTAACATTCATAATATTCATCCACAGATTCGGACTTTGTGTGGGATAGGGAGAGGGGTGGCCTGACCCCACCCCACTTCCCTACAACTACCCAATGAAACGCCATCTCACTCTTGACTACCCTTGGGCATTGACAGCTATTTATTAGGACAATGAATACGAAGCGGTTGTCCCAAACCACCTTAAGAGAGCTTGAATACGGAAAATAAGATCATTAGCATGGCGAATTATGTTCCTATATTACCTCTAACTTATCGATGATACCCATAGCAACGTGACATCATTCAAACAAGCAAAAAAAAACTAACAAGTGACGCAATAAAATATTACATTTTAAGATTATATGCACCACATATTAAGACGCAAACATTATTATAGGTAGCACGTGATTAACACGTGTGTTTAATGGGAAACTGTAACAGAGGACCATATACTCGATCTCAACCTCATTTAGTTTGTATAACGTTGAAGTAAACAAGACACAAGCGTTTCATTAGTGTGGTATTCATTTCCTATATATGGAAATCCTATTGAAAATTAGATTATTTATTTAGAGCTCGGTTATTTTCGTATTTTAAATGATATAAATGTTATATAACAGAAATGTTGCAATGGATTTTCAAGTTTTCTAGTATCATTCGTCTCAAAATGCTCAGTCGTTTAAACAAGTGTATATGATATACGATGACATAATTATACCGATGTTTACTATTGTCGTCTGCTTGTGTTCATATTATAGAGGTGATTTCAAAAACATACAGACGTATGAATTTATCGATCTGAAGAATCTGAGTCAGAAGTTCTTACAAAAGTATGTTTTGACGTTATCATACTTAGAGAAAATAAAATATGTATTTATTAAAAAAAAATATTTTTATTAAAATTTTATTTTATTTTATTTTAATACAAACAAAATAATGCCCTCTGTGCATCAAATGTTATGTGTTGATTTCTAAAAATTGTGGTTTGACTTTATCGTATAGAGAAATAAAACATTCAGTCAATAATTCTTCTCTGTGCATCAGAGCTGGATAGGAGTTGCAATACAGAGAGAGAAAGTGTCATGTTGGAAGGCAATTTTTAGCATAAGTGGTACTACGTGATTGTTCCTGACCCTTACTGATCTTGAATAGAGATGGTATTATTATATATTACATATCTGGAGATATCTGAGGACATTCCTTAGTTCCTACTGGGAATTAGAGTCCCACGAGCCATGTCGCGATAATTTGCCACTTGTCTGCTTATTGAATATAGTGGTGTAATTGCACTAATATACAATCGACGTCAGACAACGTGGGCAATTGACAAAAAGCATGCTTTGACAGGTAATGAACGTATCTGTCGTAACTAAAAAGGCGCATTGCACTATGGGTTGACTCTAAATCTTCATCTAGCTTTAAAAAAAGAGTTTACTATTATTAACGAGCATTGTTAACAGATTAATATTAACCCTTAACCTTATAGCCTTTGCGTCCATTGTAAACCCAGATCAGCCTGCGAGTAACTCACATGCTGATTAAGGTTTACATTGTTCGGCTGCTGATCAGTCATTTCCCCCAAAACACCCCTTTGTCACATAAATGGAATGGGTTTAATTCAAAGAAAGAACAGTCCATTATATATATTTAGCGGGTTAAGGGTTAATGTAGATTTAGATATACGTCATCCTGTAACAGGATCATTTGTTTACGGAGTATATGAATCTGCTTTGAACACAAGATTGAGTGGTTGACTCAAATAAAAGGTGTAACCGGCCCGTCACTTACAGGAAGGAATAAAGTCCAAACCTATTGTTCATTTAGTTTTCACGTCTAACCATATTGTAAGTTAATTCTTACGCTACGTCTAGGGCAACCATTGACAACTTGAAGTGACACCGTTTATGATAGAAGTGAGCAGATATGAAAATGTAACCGAATCTGATCGTACATGTACGTTTACGAATCAATTGAAAACGAGTTATATGTTTTCTTCGATTAAAGACTTTACGAAGAATGTTTAGATGTCAATTGTTCGCAAAGGCATTTGATGTGTATCCAATGTTTGATAACTTGTCAAATTATGACAAACTTCGCCTTTTTATTTTTCAACCAAGAGCAAAATGTACCGCCAGAACCTGTCTTAACGTTTTTCAAAGACGAACAGTTGATTTGTCTAAAATGATAAACTCCTTATTACATTTTCAGACTATATTATGTTCTCTGATTTAAAGTTGTTATTTAGTTTGCATCTGATATTATTGTTAAAGCAGATTAATTAATAATCTTAGGTTTTCAATAATAACAATGATACAACTAATAATAACGATAATGTATTTAACGAGATTTCAAACAAGTACATTTTTCAGGAGGCCCTCAACAATGTTTATATATATACACTATTTACAAAAGGAATGGGATGTATAATATCAAATGTTTTCAAATACATTTGCAATACTTACTAAGATATGGGTTCGTTAATCTACTGTTAATCCAATGTTTTGAAATTATTTACAGATTGGACATTTATTATATGGCAAGGAAATAAGTTTCACAATTTAGAGCCCGAACAGATAGACACAAGTTGGTATAGGGAGATATAGTTTTTGAATTGAGGATGATCTTAGATTTCTCATTTGTAAATTTGAAGTTAGAGTAAATGTGTCTTTAATATAAGCAATAGTATGATCATTATATGTTTTAAACACATATGTTGTGACTTACAGTACATGAAATATTCTTAAGATTGTTCGTCCAATATTACATCATTGTATCCATTAAGGCCAATGTGGTTCCCGGGCAGGACTAGGGCCACTGCTGATCCTGGCAGAGGGGTAAAATCTCCCCGAATGCATGTTCTTTTTTGTATATTTTGTTATGTTCATGAAAGGTCCTCTCTGTATTGTTTGAGTTGTTATTTGAGACGTGGCGAAAAACAATGAGCGTGGCTTCAGCGAAAAATGGAGTGTTTTAGCATAATGTGCATTAGCTCTGCAATTCTGCAGGTGACAAGGCTCTAGGCCAGTTATGCGTGATCGAGGATGGGACTGAAATGTTCATTCCTGTTGACGCCATATATAAACCTTCGTTTGTAGGTGCGCCGTAAAACCCAATTAAATTTGCCCCATTAATAATAGTTAAACATATCATGAATAGTATGGCAATTAAGAATTTGGTCTGATTGGAACCGTTATAACTAATTTAAACGTAATCATGATAAATTGTAAAGATTAATATTGATCATGTTATTGATTATGTTTATAGTTGTGTTTTGCACGATTACACGAGTATAAGATGTTCAACAACGACGATTTAACACGAGTTAACCATTGCTAATGTAACATAAACGTAATTATTCTCCGACTGTAATCTACAGTTTCGTATAAAATACGGCACAGAATCAGAAAAGTCTTAACTTATTTATACCACATTGTTTTCTTTGAGAACAAGATACTTCTCTTTTTACAGACTAAATTTAACACAACACAAATGTTTTTCTAGGAAATTACATTACGGTATGCCATATCAATGACATAATACGCCTGTGGATATATTGCATACCGTGATCGGATTGCACGATTATAATTGATGTCTCCTATATCTTGATCGTATTACACAATTATTGGATGACATTCATTAAAAACCAGTAAATGGGAATATGTTTTTTCTTTTGGTTTGTTTTTGTTTTAAGAAACTCATTACCGTTGGAAAATATTGAAGACGTTATACATTTGTAGAGACTGTATGTATCCAAATTAATCAGACAAAAAGATTGTCCAGTATGTCTGACAATTCAAATAACTAATCCCTATATGTCAGTTCAAATGACTTTTCCCTAAATATTCATTATGCATGACAGTTCAAAAGACGGTTCACTATTTTCGATATGCCTGACAATTTAAATGGCTAATCCGTATATGTTCACTACGTCTGACAATTCTAAAGACCTCCCTATATGTTCAGTAAGTCTGACAATTCTAATGACGTCCCTATATAGTCAGTACGTCTGCCAATTCTAATGACTTCCCTATATAATCAGTACATCTGACAGTTCTAATGACTTACCTATATGTTCAGTATGTCTGACAATTCTAATGGCTTCCCTCTATGTTCAGTTCGTCTGACAGTTCTAATGACCTCCCGATATGTTCAGTACGTCTGACAATTATAATGACTTCCCTATATAATCAGTACGTCTGACAATTATAATGACTTCCGTATATGTTGAGTATGTTTGACAATTCCAATGACCTCTCTATATGTTCAGTACATATGACAATTCTAATGACCTCCCTATATGTTCAGTACATCTGACAATTATAATATGTTCAGTACATCTGACAATTGTAATGACCTCCCTATATGTTCAGCACGTCTGACACTTCTAATGACCTCCCTATATGTTCAATACATCTGACACTTCTAATGACCTCCCTATATAATCAGTACATCTGACACTGACCTCCCTGTATGTGCAGTATGTATACCTGAACATTTATATGACTGTTTCGTATTATGTTTATAATGCATGATAATCTAAATGGCTGATCAGTACGTCTGACACTTCTAATGACTCTCCCTGTATGCCACTTAAAAATACGTATCCCTATTTGTTTCGTATGTCTGACAATTTACATGGTTGTTCCCTATATGTTCATAACGCATAACAATGTAAATGGCTGATCCCTATATGTTCAGAATGCTTGACAATGTAAATGGCTGATCCCTATATGTTCAGAATGCTTGACAATGTAAATGGCTGATTCCTGTATGTTCAGAATGCTTGACAATGTAAATGGCTGATCCCTATATGTTCAGAATACTTGACAATGGAAATGGCTGATCCCTATATGTTCAGAATGCTTGACAATGGAAATGGCTGATCCCTATATGTTCAGAATGCTTGACAAAGGAAATGGCTGATCCCTTTATGTTCAGAATGCTTGACGATGTAAATGGCTGATCTCTATATGTTCAGAATGCTTGACGATGGAAATGGCTGATCCCTATATGTTCAGAATGCTTGACAATCGAAATGGCTGATCCCTATATGTTCAGAATTCTTGAAAATGGAAATGGCCATTCCGTACACGTTAAGGATGCCTGACAATTCAAATAATTGTTCCCTATATAATCAGTGCGTCTACAAGTATACTGACTTTCCAGGTATGTCACTTCAAATGACTTTTTCCTATAATGCTCAGTATCTCTGACAAGTTCAATGGCTGATCCCTATATGTTCAGAATGCTTGACAATGGAAATGGCTGGTGCCTATATGTTCAGAATGCTTGACAATGGAAATGGCCTTTCCGTACATGCTAAGGATGCCTGACAATTCAAATTATTGTTCCCTATATAATCAGTACGTCTGACAAGTATACTGACTTTCCAGGTATGTCAATTCAAATGACTTTTTCCTATAATGCTCAGTATCTCTGACAAGTTCAATGGCTGATCCCTATATGTTCAATATGCTTTGCAGTTTAAATGGCTTATCGATGTACATGTGTATAAATGATTGATCCATATATGTTCAGTACGCCTGACATTTTTATACAACTGTTTCCTATATGGTCAGTACGCTTGGCAATTTGAATGACTATGGCGGATCTTTACCTTTTAATATGCTTGGCAATCCCTATCTTGTAGTATTTTTGACAACCCAAGTAATGTTCCCTATTTTGTTTCTAATCCTACGTTCAAAAATTCGGAACTATGGCAATAAAGCATATTTCCCTTACATTCACAAAACATCTTAAATTGCTATATTCTAGTGTGCCGGACAGTCCGAATGACTACACGAAAGAGCTGAAGAAGTTGGAACGCAATATGAACTTACTGGAGAAGAAACAACGAGTGTTGGACAAAGAACAGCAGCTTATAGAGAGGGAAGAATATCTCGCCAAAAAACAAGAACAACTGAAGGAGTACGAACAAGATGTAAGTGTTTCCGGGAAAGTATATAGAGAATAATAAATGGGTGTTTTCATATCACACCCTATATCAGGCCTGAGAGGCCATATCAGTCAGAGAGCTTTAGCTGGAGGGCTGATATGGGTCGAGGGCCTGATATAGGGTGTTATATGAAAATACACATTTTTTATTCTATTTATCATACACTTCAGCTTTTTCGAAATGTCAACTTCAGCTCACTCAGTACGCTGTTTTCCAAGAAGAAAAAAGTTTAGATCTAGTCCATTCCGATGTGCTCATGTCTGTCGCGAAAGTGGTACACCACATTTATTTTTGTCCGAAATCTTATTAAAAATGAATTCCATTGAATTTGAAATATTCTAATCAAGGTGAATTGTCATAAGTGGTTATTTTATCCACAGATAATGATTCTATAGCCAATAATCTGCGGCGAAAACAGGATGGAAGTAACTAATGAAACGCAGACGACAAACAATACCCGTGACAAATCGTATACAATCGTAACAAATCGGTTATTTCCGTATCACTCCGGTAAAAGGATCGAGATGAACATTCGGTTATTTCCGTGATATGACACTTGTTCACCCTATATTTCACGCGTGCGATATATAGAGAATAATAAATGGGTATTTTCATATCACACCCTATATCAGGCCTGAGACGCCATATCAACCCGAGAGCTTTAGCTCGAGGGCTGATATGGTCGAGGGCCTGATATAGGAGGTGATATGAAAATACACATGTTTTATTCTATTTATCATATACTTCAGCAATGACTTTTCTGAACTGTCAAATTCAACTGACTTACTACGCTTTTTTCCAGGGAGAATACAATAATATTATTAATAGATGTAATCCCATTTTGATGTGTTCATGCACGTCTGTCGCGTAAACTTGTGTAGATCTAAACGACATTGTTTTCCGAAATTTTATTTAAAATGAATGCCATTGACTATGAAATTGTCTAATTCAGAAAATGAATGGTCACAAGTTTTTTTTTATCCACGGATGGTTCTATATAGTTGAGTTTATTATAAAGTTGTTAAACTATCTTTTGGTCCGTATATTATGCCTTATTTATTTCTTTATTTTACCTTTATCTATCTATCATTTATTTTATTTCATCTTCTTTGCATTACTAGTCAGGTCATTTCCGTAGATGTATGGTCAAAGATGATAGCTCAACTTACGCGTGCAATAAAGCTTTATTGCCCGGAAACTACATCCTGACTGATATGACTAGCTAAGTCTATGTCGTATCGTATATTCAAAAACAACGTATTTATTGGGAAGTATGTGACAAAAAGTTTTATTGTACGGCAACGAAATCCTGATTGATATGGCAAGCTAGGTCTATGTTGTATCGTATATTCAAAAACAACATATTTGTAGAGAAGTATATCATAAATATGTATATTCTTATTAATCTTTTCCTTAAACGTCTGTACCTCATTACGTGGTCCGAGTATTAACTTTCATACCCCATCCAACACCTTCTCCTAGAAAGGAAAACGGGGTTGGCTGTGGTATGAGGTGTGGGTGGGTGCATTAGTGCGTGGGTGTAGGTGTGTGATATAGTCCCTTTAGCATATCAACCAAGAGAGAATCCCCAATGGTGGCCATAATGTGTTGACCATCTGGGGTGCGTGGTTTGTGCTGCATTGACTGTTTGTGGAGAACGCGGTTTTAAATCTCATCCGAAGGATTGGTAAGGTGGGAAATACATTTTATTAATCCAAAGTCGGTCCTGGATAGGATAAAATATGTGATCACTGTATTACTAAGTCATGCTAACCATTACACCACAGCACGACATTGATAGGATAGAATATGTGATCACTGTATTACTAAGTCATGCTAACCATTACACCACGGCACCACCTTGATAGGATAGAATATGTGATCACTGTATTACTAAGTCATGCTAACCATTACACCACGGCACCACCTTGATAGAATAGAATATGTGATCACTGTATTACTAAGTCATGCTAACCATTACACCACGGCACACCTTGATAGGATAGAATATGTGATCACTTTGTTACTAAGTCATGCTAACCATTACACCACGGCATCACCTTGATAGGATAGAATATGTGATCACTGTATTACTAAGCCGTCATGCTGACCATTGCATCACGGCACACCTTGATAGGATAGAATATGTGATCACTTTGTTACTAAGTCATGCTAACCATTACACCACGGCACCACCTTGATAGGATAGAATATGGGATCACTGTATTACTAAGCCGTCATGCTAACCATTACCCCACGGCACACCTTGATAGGATAGAATATGTGATCACTGTATTACTAAGCCGTCATGCTAACCATTACACCACGGCACACCTGGATAGGATAGAATATGTGATCACTGTATTACTAAGCCGTCATGCTAACCATTACACAACGGCACACCTTGATAGGATAGAATATGTGATCACTGTATTACTAAGTCATGCTAACCATTACACCACGGCACCACCTTGATAGGATAGAATATATGATCACTGTATTACTAAGCCGTCATGCTAACCATTACACAACGGCACACCTTGATAGGATAGAATATGTGATCACTGTATTACTTAGTCATGCTAACGATTACACCACGGCACCACCTTGATAGGATAGAATATGTGATCACTGTATTACTAAGTCATGCTAACCATTACACCACGGCACCACCTTGATAGGATAGAAAATGTGATCACTGTATTACTAAGTCATGCTAACCATTACACCACGGCACCACCTTGATAGGATAGAATATGTGATCACTGTATTACTAAGTCATGCAAACCATTACAAAACGGCACACCTGGATAGGATAGAATATGTGATCACTGTATTACTAAGTCATGCTAACCATTACACCACGGCACCACCTTGATAGGATAGAATATCTGATCACTGTATTACTAAGCCGTCATGCTAACCATTACACCACGGAACCACCTTGATAGGATAGAATATCTGATCACTGTATTACTAAGCCGTCATGCTAACCATTACACCACGGAACCACCTTGATAGGATAGAATATGTGATCACTGTATTACTAAGCCGTCATGCTAACCATTACACCACGGAACCACCTTGATAGGATAGAATATCTGATCACTGTATTACTAAGCCGTCATGCTAACCATTACACCACGGAACCACCTGGATAGGATAGAATATGTGATCACTGTATTACTAAGCCGACATGCTAACCATTACACCACGGCACACTTTGATAGGATAGAATATGTGATCACTGTATTACTAAGTCATGCTAACCATTACACCACGGCACCACCTTGATAGGATAGAATATGTGATCACTGTATTACTTAGTCATGCTAACCATTACACCACGGCACCACCTTGATAGGATAGAATATGTGATGACTGTATTACTAAGTCATGCTAACCATTACATCACGGCACCACCTTGATAGGATAGAATATGTGATGACTGTATTACTAAGCCTTCATGCTAACCATTACACCCCGGCACACCTTGATAGGATAGAATATGTGATCACTGTATTACTAAGTCATGCTAACCATTACACCACGGCACACCTTGATAGGATAGAATATGTGATCACTGTATTACTAAGCCGTCATGCTAACCATTACACCTCGGCACACCTTGATAGGATAGAATATGTGATCACTGTATTACTAAGCCGTCATGCTAACCATTACACCACGGCACCACCTTTGTTAGAATGATGATGTATGCTTCAGTTGTGTATGTTGTGAAAGGTGTGAATGATGCCTCGTCATAACAGATTCATAGTTCGATAAAACTATGAAAATAGTTTAAAATTATCAAGTTTGTTTAAGTCGTAGCTGCATTAAACAAACAAAATTTGCCACATTGTGTATTATTTTAGAGGAAATAACTAAATTCACAATAGCAGAAATTCAAAGTGTGGGACCTATATAATGGCTGAACATTTGAAAGCAGAATAAGTATATGTTATTAGATTTGTATTGGATTATATGCACGAGTCCTTCCGCGTAACAATATTGCGTGACTTGAGGAGCTCAAAATGTATACGCCGAAGAACGAGTGCATCAATTATATCCAAATACAAATCTAATAACATTTTTATTGCATACGTATTTGTAATATAAAAACGAATACTTAGAATAAAACAATAGGTTTTAACATTTAATGTTCATCAAAAATATGTATTTGAAACAAATATATTGTCGTTACATCGTGGGAATTTTCGCAATGTTAACATCACGTGACATACTTTCTTTGACATGAACAGAAAATTGCACCAATCACGAACGAGTATTCATTACACACCCAATATGACTTTACCACACGTGCTATGAGCGAATATTGACGTTTCCTGTTACATTGAAAGTAAACGGAGCTTGTAAATTCTTTTGTATGCAATAAATATAATTATACATTTCTTGCGATATATATATATCATTGCAGGTGGACATGGTCGAAGCAATGCTGGACAAGAGACAAGCTTTGGTTGACAAACGAGCTAAAGATGTTGAACTTCTAAACGATGTTAGTGTTTTGCGGTATCTGAAAATTTTGTTTTAGCTAACATTCCATCTCATCTCTTATGGCTGAAGTAAGCAGGTTATTGTCTTTGCGTCAAATCATGACAACACCATATCACCCTATGTGTAACGGGTTAGTCGAACGATTTAACGGGACGTTAAAGCAAATGTTACGGCGTATGTGTACCGAGAGACCCAAAGATTGGGACAAGTATCTCAATGCTTTATTGTTTGCATTTAGAGAGGTTCCACAGGAGAGTTTAGGATTTTCTCCGTTTGAGTTATTGTACGGTAGGTCAGTTAGAGGTCCCATGAGGATTCTTAGAGAGATGTGGGCAGGTGAAGTAGATAGTGATGAGGTTAAGACTACATATCAGTATGTTTTAGATCTGAAGGAGAAACTAGAGGAGACTTGTAAGATAGCTCAAAGTCAGTTAGTTAAGGCAAGTACCAAGTATAAACGGTACTATGACCAGAAAGCTAGAGCTAGGAAGTTTAAGATAGATGACCAGGTGTTACTGTTACTCCCGACCGACAATAACAAGTTGTTATTACAATGGAAAGGTCCGTTTTACGTTAGAGGGATAGTGAACACTATGGATTACCGTATCGAGATAAACGGAAAGTTAAAGACCTTTCATGCGAATATGCTGAAAGAGTATATAAGTAGAACCGATAATGGGCAACAAGGGGTGTTAACCGTAGTTAATGTTGCAGTTATTGAGGATAGTGAGGAAGACAGTAGTGAGGACACTAGTCCATGTATTTTCCCACTAGTGTAGGTAAGACAGCAGCCGATGTAGACATATCGGGCATGCTGAGTGTAGCAGAAAAACGAGAGGTAAGTCGTTTAGACTCTGAGGGTAGTACTGTTCGGTCCGATAAGTCGAGACCAACAGATGTAGTGCAGTGTAGCTTTAAGCACACTTTAGCAAAGCCGATTAGGGAAACGAGAGACCCTACTCCATTTCGCAAACAGTATACTGGTAATGCGATGGATGCAATGTGTAAAGTTGGAGTTCTTGTAGTGACAGGAAGTAGTGTTATTAGTAACCGTAAAGTCGGAGTAATAGATCGTGGAAAGCACAATATTGGGGCAGACTATTTAAGTCGCCGCACATAATGACCGGTTTAATACAATAGTGTATTTCAGTGTACTGTACAATAGTAGTATACGTACGACAGGGTAGTGTACAATTGTAGAATAGTGGTGAAATTGTAATCACATATTATAGTTAGGTTATAACTGCAGTGGATGTTTTCCGGAAGACGGTCGTTGTACTGGCTGAAGGTTGCATCCCTCAGTAGTAATAGTTAACATACTCAAGCGATTGAGCGATCAGCTTGTACGTTTTGTCGCTCATTTGCTCAGAAGAATTAATAGTTTCTTAACGTGTAAATATTAATTATCATTTTGTTGAATTTTAAAAGTGTAGCACTTTCTTTAAGTGGGGAGATGTTGTCACAAAATGTCACGGGTAGAGCGTACTGGTCGTATATAGCTCTTGTATCGGTTACACCCAAAAATCTATTGTTCGAGTTGAAACAATTTCACAATATTCATGATCTATTCATGTAACACGTAAAAGCGTGCACATTTTAAGTGGCCGCCAGAGAGGCCGTGTCATAAGTTTAGTTTTGTGCTAATGCATGTAAACGGATAGGTATATTTTCCTTAAACGGCAAAATTGTATAAGGGGCCTCTCGTGTATATTCAATACTGTAGATTTAGCCACGTTTGTCACGGACTGAACGGGGGAAATAATGATTTGGGCGTAATGTTTGCTATAAAACCCATTGTCTTCTAGCTTTCGCCGGGATCATCGATAGTACTTTGTTGGAACAGAGATTGGACGGCAAATTTCACAGGCAACATGTGGTTAGTAATTTTATTAAACTTTTATCGTATATTTGTATTCAGTGGGCGGCGCCATCTTGTTTGGCGGTTACGACATCCGGTTAGCATTGATGTTTCTCAAACATAACTTGAGACTAGCATATGATTTTGAAGTTACTTTATTAGATGTAATTATTGTAATTGATCATTAATTGTAAAACAATATTAATTTGATAACAGTGGATAATAGGTGCATTAGTTAACGTTGGCGTATAACTCGGTGATTGTAATACAGGATTGTTAACATTAGTTAACAATGAGATGAGTGACAAGAATAAATGCGTGCATGCATAACTCAGTGAGTGTAATATATGAGTAATTTGATCATGTTTATATTACATGTATTAGGGGCATTGATTAACAGCGACGTACATAGCGTATACATGGCGTTGTAGAATATGTATACATTGCTACTCATCATTAGTACAGCTTACATATATTGATTGAATAATGATTTGTTTGGGTAATGATATTTATGCAAGATTGTTATGTTTGTCAACCGACATCTAAAACGTATGTATAATTACAGCCTAAGCCATCCAGGATATAAGCCATCCAGGGTTGGAGTAAGCCATCTAGGTTTGGATATCCAGGAGTGGAGCTAAGCTTCCACGAATAACGTTTACAAGCGGTGGAGACGGTCCCCGTACCTGCGCAGCCAGGTTTTACTAACGACAACCCCCGGGACACAAGGTGGGCCCGTTACCAGTCCTCACTGGAGGAATATCATTCACAATCTCAGTGGAGATTAATTATCAGTGCATCGCGTCATCAACCCTTACAGAAGGCATTTGATGACAATCATCCATTGAATTCGCGCATCATCATCTTCATGAGCTCTCGCGCATCACAGTTATCGCGCTAGATCAACATTGTTATATCTTTAACAACACTTTAGTGTCTTAGACATTCAGTATTTATAACAATACTAAGAACGTCTCAAACGTTCAGGAGAACACTCTTTTCATAGTTCAATTGTGTATTCGCTTGTTTTTTTAGATAATTGTATATATATTAAACATATTTTAAAAGTTGCATTAAACTTATGTAAATGCATTCACCGTCATTGATTCTTTCCTGAGTTAGCCCAACCACTAAGGTCATCCTGTGACACCTTCATGCTAACCATTACACCCCGGCACACCTTGATAGGATAGAATATGTGATCACTGTATTACTAAGTCATGCTAACCATTACACCACGGCACACCTTGATAGGATAGAATATGTGATCACTGTATTACTAAGCCGTCATGCTAACCATTACACCTCGGCACACCTTGATAGGATAGAATATGTGATCACTGTATTACTAAGCCGTCATGCTAACCATTACACCACGGCACCACCTTTGTTAGAATGATGATGTATGCTTCAGTTGTGTATGTTGTGAAAGGTGTGAATGATGCCTCGTCATAACAGATTCATAGTTCGATAAAACTATGAAAATAGTTTAAAATTATCAAGTTTGTTTAAGTCGTAGCTGCATTAAACAAACAAAATTTGCCACATTGTGTATTATTTTAGAGGAAATAACTAAATTCACAATAGCAGAAATTCAAAGTGTGGAACCTATATAATGGCTGAACATTTGAAAGCAGAATAAGTATATGTTATTAGATTTGTATTGGATTATATGCACGAGTCCTTCCGCGTAACAATATTGCGTGACTTGAGGAGCTCAAAATGTATACGCCGAAGAACGAGTGCATCAATTATATCCAAATACAAATCTAATAACATTTTTATTGCATACGTATTTGTAATATAAAAACGAATACTTAGAATAAAACAATAGGTTTTAACATTTAATGTTCATCAAAAATATGTATTTGAAACAAATATATTGTCGTTACATCGTGGGAATTTTCGCAATGTTAACATCACGTGACATACTTTCTTTGACATGAACAGAAAATTGCACCAATCACGAACGAGTATTCATTACACACCCAATATGACTTTACCACACGTGCTATGAGCGAATATTGACGTTTCCTGTTACATTGAAAGTAAACGGAGCTTGTAAATTCTTTTGTATGCAATAAATATAATTATACATTTCTTGCGATATATATATATCATTGCAGGTGGACATGGTCGAAGCAATGCTGGACAAGAGACAAGCTTTGGTTGACAAACGAGCTAAAGATGTTGAACTTCTAAACGATGTTAGTGTTTTGCGGTATCTGAAAATTTTGTTTTAGCTAACATTCCATCTCAGTGTCAAACGTGTTTATTTATCTCTCAGGGCCAAATGACGTATTCATATGTATTGGTCTACCACGTGATTAGACGCCATTGTAGAATTGAAATGGGGACTCTTCACAGTGTAAGGTCCGTCCAGTTCTCAATAAATCAAACCCATGACATGCCCTTAGCCTGAATCCTTGAGCAAAAATAAATCAAACCATCACTGGATCGTGCACTCATTGGAAGACCATTAAATTACCCATCACGGTGTTTATACCAAACAAAAGTACCAACGTATTTCCTGTACAATGTTTGTCCCATTTCTTTAAGATAAACATTCCGACAACATGCTAAAAATGCTATGTTATTAATGTTTCAAATGTCAATAAATAATAATAAAACAATTTTCCTAAGCATATCAAGGTCATTTCTGTTCTCATTAAAATCTAGCATATCAGGAAATGCTAAATTTTAAATACCTTCACGCGCTTTTTAAGAAGTTAATCCAGACTGATTCAAATGTGAAGCAAAATCAGCCATTTAGGTAGCTTTTGGACGTTTTTGATAGTTTCGTATTTTTCTGCTTACAGCATCCATAAACCCAACGAAGGCAGTTTTGACTATATCAAAATAAAGTTATAGGTACTCAAAACTAAAACAAAAAGTAGTAAACATTCGCTTCATAATTATTAATAATACCATTCAACGACCTAAACGATGCTTAGTTGTATTATTTCTGATTTACAAGGACATGCGAACCTGAGTACTTTGCCCAATAACACATTTACAAAGAAGGCCCATAAAGTGAATGTATTATATGCTTATAAAGAATCACACTACTTTTCGCCCGCCAGAACGACAAAACGAAAAGACGACTAAAGGCTGTCTTGTATGATCTTGTCGTCATAGAGCCAATGTGTCCGAGCAAAGTTGTGTATTTCTACATGCAAATCATATTTTAAAAGCTATTACAGTTGGTTTGATGTTGGCCCAACTTAACATTATTACCACAAATCATTGGCCCAACAATAAACCAACGTGTAGCGCCAACGTGGAAACGATGATCAGAATCAAATAGGCCCAACGTAAAAGACCAATGCAGGGCAAACGAAAGTGATGATATTGGTTTGATGTTGGCCCATCATATGCATGTTATCTGGGGCTACGCACGGAATTCGTTTAGTTAGTAAAAAACACTTCCTATGTTTTACAGATGTTCATACTACCCGAGAAATAAATTTAACACCATACCGTTCACGTGTAGCTTTCCTTTCAATAGAAAAGTTGCTTCACTTCATGTAATGGGTTGCTGTAGAAGTTTTTGGGAGTTTTAATCCTTTGGCTCTAATTAATTACAGTGCGCATGTCTACCGGAAGGCGAAAAGAAGACAAGACGACAAGACGACAGATACAGAATTGTGTCGTATTTTTGTTTTGTCGTTCTGGCGGGCGCCATGACGACAAGATGATAAGACGACCAATGCAGCCTTTTGTCGTCTTTTCGTTTTGTCGATCTTTCGTTTTGTCGTTCTGGCGGGCGCCAAGACGACAATATGACAAGACGACAATTACAGCCTTTTGTGGTCTTTTCGTTTTGTCGTTCTGGCGGGCGCCAAGATTCCGGTAGACATGTGCCCTTGAAATGTGGTCTTTTAGTTTTGTCGTTCTTTCATCTTTTCGTTCTGGAGTCTTATAGCGCTGCATTTGTAGTATGCTCGTCCTGTCGTGATTTCGTTATGTCGTCTTTTCGCAGCGAAATAACGAAAAGACGCAAAAAGGCAGCAGGCCTACCAAAACCTTTTAAAACAAAATCCTGAGATTTTTAAAATTTAAGATATAAAGTACGCGAAGAACATTTTTAAATGGAAATTTAGAGCACGCGACTTTCTTTTTATGCGCAAATTCATATTATTTATGCCATTAATACAAGATGATGCATTGCTGGATAGTTATAGAAAATAATACATTAGCATCCATGCACAAACATAATTAGGCTTGGTTTAATTTCTATCGCAACCATTTAAAAAAGCCACAGATATATTGCTGCTATTACACATGTCGGTATGTCACTGAAGGAACTAATTATGCACTTAGGTGTTAATTGTATACTCAGGCAGTGCACTAACATTGATTCGATACTTGTAAATTTGTAAATACTCCTATGACAAGGGAGCGTAACGGCGAGCGACTAAAAAATCCGGATTTTATCTGGAGATTTGGCAGGCCTGAGGCAGATATGAGCTATACTTTTCAATAAGCTTTTAAAGGTATTATGTTTGCTCGGGACTAAGTTTCAGATCACTCGTGTCAAGGTCAATATCATTGCTATTTTAAATAAGAAAGCGTTTTTCACTCAATAACTTTTGTGTTATTTAAAGGTATCAAGACGAACTTGCATAAATCGAATCATATAAAAAATAATCTTGGGATTGCTTTTCATGTTACTGGGGTCATCTTTATTATTTCTTTGGAAACCATTTTTTTCATGGAATTTTCAAATTCTGTTGTTAACAAGAGTAATGCTCTTTCATGATTTATATTTAGCTCGTGGTTTTCTAATCATTGTCAACTCAGTAAAGTAAGTGACCACGATGTTCCACAATGATACAACAATGTACTCTCATACTACCGCATAATACCACTATTTATTCTCATAATACCACGAAGCACCCCCATAATACCACAATGTACTTTCATACTACAGCAATGCATCCCCATAATGCCACAGTGTACTTTCAATATAACCACAACACAATGTACTCTCATAATACCTCGATGCACCAACCCGTAATACCACAATGTTCTCTCATAATACCGCGATGCACCTCCGTAATATCACAATGTACTCTCAAAATACCGCCGCAATGCACCCTCATAATACCACAATGTACTCTTATAATACCACAAGCACCCCCATAATACCATAATACCACTATGTACTCTCATACTTCCGCAATGCACCCTATAATACCACAATGTACTCTCATACTATCACAATGCACCACATACTACCACAATGTACTCTCATAATACCGCAAACACCCCCATAATACCACAATGTACTCTCATTCTACTCATACCACCGTTCGTACTCTCATAATACCGCGATGCACCCCCATAGTACCACAACGAACTTTCATGAAACCACAATGTAGCCCTAATACCACAATGTACTCTCATTATACTCATACCACAATGTCCTCTCATATCAAAAAATGATGAACCCTCATAATACCACAACGTACTTTCCTAATACCGCGATGAACCCTCATAATACCACAGCGTACTTTCCTAATACCGAGGCACCCTCATAATTCCACAACGTACTTTCCTTATGCCGCGATGCACTCTCATGATACCACAACGTACTTTCCAAATACCGCGATGCACCCTCATAATACCACAACGTACTTCCATAATACATCGATACACCCTCACAATACCACAACGTACTTTCATAATACCGCGATGCACCCCCACAATACCATAAGCACTTTCATGAAACCACACTGAATCACACGGTACAACGATATACAATAATGCAACAGTGTTAATGGAGATAACGATCAGAGCGATATGTTAACCAAAATAACAAACAAATCTAAAAGTAAAAAATATCAACTGATTATATGTAACTTGTAGACATTAAGTTTTGAAATGTTTATTTTGCACTGTACCATTTAGGACATAAATTCCCGAGATAGATTCTGGACAGAAATGCACAGATGCCGGATATATACAATTACAATTTCCCATACATAAACTGATTCGTGCTGAAACAATCAACCTCACTGACATTAAAAGAAAGTTAATTATAACGTCTTTTTTACAGATCTATTTAAGATAAGCATTCTCTTCCTATTGTTACCTGATACATTGTCATGAAGAATTCCAGCACGATACTTGATTGGCTATTAGACAAAGCCATATGGCGACCATATGGAGAAACAGTATCTATAGTATCTTATTCAGTTCCAAACATATGGGAAGTAACATTATATTGGGAGGGGCGGGGGCGGTGTAGGGAGAGAGAGATTCACTTTGCAAAATGTCTTCGAGTGCTTGTTTAAGGGACACATGGCTATCTTGAAGTGTTTATCAAGAATTGACATTAGCATCTAGATTTATTTATGCAGTAGTATTTAGACTTTAAACCTGCTTGTATATAATCAAATTATATTTTTTAATTTTTTCGTCTTTTCTATTATAAGATTACATATATTATTGGTACAATACAATCAACAGGTAATATTATGCAAAAAAACAATTTGTTTTATACTATTCTTATAATTAATATTAATGATTAAACAAATGCAAGTTATATAGAAAAACTAACGGGACGCCGTGCATGAGTTTTTCTTAAAAAAAAAAATCAAGATTGCCGTGTGTCCCTTTAAAATATAATCGGTTTAGCTGAAGCCGCAAAAAGATAAACTATCCTTAATTTACACTAACGTCTTTTTAAACAGTACAGTATACTTTTGTTGCTTTATACCGCCGAAAGAAATGTGATGTGTGTTTCATTTACCGTTGCTAACCTCATGAATTGACTCCTATAAATGTGTGACGTGGGTCGTGGAGTTAACATGGGTGGCTTCTTTGACTCATTTATTTACTCCTCTAGTGCATATTACCTGAACTAAATGCAAAATAAGCAGTATCTTATCCAACGGACTGTATGGCGACTTGTCAAGAGACGTGTCAAAAATGGTTTGCAACATGTTGCAAGTTTACACACATCCAGTCTCATCGCACTCAATGACCTATGCACAAACAATACAAAACCGAAGATGGACTTACTAGTACCTTACTGACATTATATGCAAACAATGGCCATATACTGGACATACATCTTGGATTGAATAGGATGACCACAATGCATAGGAAAACTATAGGAATTGGATAATATACCAAACTGGAAATTTTGATTTTGTGACAAATGTTTCATTTGCCATTACAACATAATTAACATTCGCTATATAATATTTGCTATTATTGCCCTATGCATCGGCTCAAAAACATTTATCATTACCAACTCACGAATCGGTGTGATATAACACTTGCCAATATTATGCTCTGGATCGGCTTTTCGTAACACTGGCCATGACTACCCCATGAGTCGGCACTCTCGCTGACACAATAGAGTTCATAATTTTAAATTCCGGAATGCCCTTGCAGGATGCAAAAAATGTTTACTATTTCATATTCACAAAGTGTATGTATGTATGTATATTATTCATGTACTAACACTAAGTGTTTTCGGTGTTTTCGGTGTTTTCGGTGTTTACTACTTCATATTCATAAGTTAAATAAATTTATATCTTGCACGATGTAACAACAATGAGTTATTCAGAATCTATATGTTTGTATATGTGCGATGTGTTATGACACTGAATATTTGCTGTGCTGCATATTCACAAGTTCCATGAATTTATATTTGCGCGACGTTTCAACAATGTTTTGTTCCAAAGCTATATGTTTGTATATGTACAATGTGTTATGGCACTGAGTGTTTATTGTGTTTCATATTCACAAGTTACAAGAATTAACATTTGCATGATGTTTCAGCAATGTTTTATTCCAAAGCTATATGTTTGTATATGTGTAATGTGTTATGGCACTGTGTGTTTGGTGTGTTTCTATTCACAAGTTACATGCATTTATATTTGCACGATGTTTCAGCAATGAGTTATTCCAAATATATATGTTTGTATATGTGTAATGTGTTATGACACTGTGTGTTTGGTGTGTTCGTATTCACACGTTGTATGCATTTATATTTGCATGATGTTTCAACAATGAGTTATTCCAAATATATATGTTTGTATATGTGTAATGTGTTATGACACTGTGTGTTTGGTGTGTTTCGTATTCACACGTTGCATGCATTTATATTTGCATGATGTTTCAGCAATGAGTTATTCCGAAGCTACATATTTTGTATGTGCACTGTGTTATGACAGTGAGTGTTCGCTCTGATATATTTTCTAATCTACCTGAATTTATATTTGCACGATGTTTCAACAATGAGTTATTCCCAAGCTATATATTTTATATGTGCACTGTGTTATGGCACTGAGTGCTGTATTTCATATTTACATTCTACATGTTCGTATTTTTTTACGATGTAATGGTGTTGAGTGCTTTTCAAGCTATATGCATATACATTTGCATGATGAAATGAGTGGTACCGTGTTTTTATCTCAAATTCACAAGCAACGTGTATGTATACCTGCAGGATTTGCTGACACTGAAGCATGACCTCGCAGAATCAGCTGAACATATAGAGGACGACAGTAATACAGTGCTCAGTAGTACTGATGACGTCATGGAGGAAACGCCCAACTCTCCAGAAGCATCAACCAAAGCCAGGCGCCACTGGTAAACACTAGACTTACGCTATGACGTTGTTGAGGCAGTGAAGCCTGCTTTATTGTTAGGTCTATTGGTACTTGCTTATACCACGGTCTGTTTTCCGTCGTCCGTCCGTTAACTTTTTTATATCAACGCTCCAGCACTTTTATTTTGCATCCGTCGTTACCAACTTGGCCAGAGTCAATATCGATGAAAGCTCGTACGAGTTAGAAAACCAACAATATCGGAAAATAAATATCACAGTTATGGCCCTTAATTTAATGAAAAATGCATATTTTTTGCCTTGTCAACACTCTATCACCTTCAATGTTGCATCCTATCTTTAGCAAACTTTGAAATAATTGTAAAATCGACAAAGGCTCGGTCGAGTTTGAAAACATACTATAGTTTGTCTTTTCAACACCCTAGCAATTTATTTTTTATCCGATCTTTAACAAAGTAAGCCAGAGTTTTAATATAGATGAGACGAGTTAAAAAAACACCAATATTGCTTACTAAACACCAGAGGTAAGGTCTTTGCATTATTTAATATATTCCGACCGCGCAACGATCGCGCAACCCCAAACCCTCGGCCAAGCATTTTTTCGTTTGACTTCCACCTAATTTGTTAGACGATATTTTATCAATAGTATTATCATTAACAAAAACACAAACAAAAAAATGTATGAAGACACCATACAGCTTTTTGACCTGTAGAACGATACAGGCCCACTTTCCTCTAGTTATGTAGGGTTAAGGATACGGTATACCACATACGGGTCGCACATAATATAAGTTTACGTTCATCACAAACACTCCCGACAATTTCGTTAAATATTCCTCGCTTGACTAAACAAACATAGTCATTTAACCAGTTCATTCCAGAACGCTACAAGTCGCCTATTCACACAACTCATTAAGAAGGTAGCGGAATGCTCAGCTGAAAGCATAAATAATAAGGTGAAACTTGAATACTGTGTGGCCCGCATATACCTTAAAGATGGAAATGCATCGTTTCATACCTCAGCCACATCCGCTGTCTAACATGTCAAAGTTAGTGAAAACATCATCCCGTATATGACGCGTTCGAGCTTAGAAATTGTGTATTAATACAATATAATTATCAAGGGGTGAATCAATGAAAGCTAAGCAAAAACGCAAATATTATTACATATTCATTTTATTTTAAAGTAAGTCGTCTTAGTATGATAAACATAACAGTTCTTAATTTTAAGAAAAAGGCATTGTACAAGTTAAACTTGTAAACAAAAAGCAAACACACACACACAAACACACACACACACACACGCAACCTAGAACACAACCCATAGGTTGGGTTGTTTGCTTTGTCATTTGTATACGCCCATCACGTGGTCCCGCCTTAATTTCATTAAGCGATGGGAAAGCTTAAAAACATTTTTTACTAAGAAAATGCGATAACCTGTTTAAAATTACCTATTAAATGTTTCAAATTTACAATGTGCAATTTTTTAACGCGAAATTAAGGTTTTATTTCATATTCAGCCCGTTTTATCATCTTGGAGAAGGGGTTGTATGGGGTAAGAACGATAATACTCGGACTAGGTAATGCGTATGGACGTATTATGTTGTGGCGTTGTCCGTCCGTCTGTCCGTCTGTCTGATATCTTTTACCTGACACCTGATTGTGGCTAAGTCTATAACAATGAAACTGTGTAAACATCTTCAGCATGATCCAATGAAGACATCTGATAAGGTCCATAACTCTCTGGATCTCTAATGATTTGAAACATTACGTATTGTCCTTTTCAGGTCTTTAGCAAGAAAACATCTCCTTGACAAAATGACGTTATTGGAAGCCACGGTTCAGCGATATCGCACACAACTTGCATCTACATCCGCTACGATTACAGCAAAGGATATGATGATAGCGCGATTAAATAAGGAGGTAACGATTATCAATGGTATCGCGATTTTTTAAGTAGGTAACAAGTATGATTGATATCAGGATTAAATAAGGAGGTAATGCTTATCAATGATATTGTGATGTTATAAGTAGGTAACACGCATGAATGATATCATGATATTATAAGTAGGTAACATGTATGAATGATATCGCGATTAAATAAGGAGGTAACGATTATCGATATATCTCGATTAAATAAGCAGGTAACAAGTATAAATGATATCGCGATATTATAAGTAGGTTACAAGTATACAAGATATCTCGATTAAATATATGAATGATATCCCGATTAAAGTAAGGAGGTAACGAGTATCGATATATCCTGATTAAATAAGCAGGTAACAAGTATGAATGATATCTCGATTAAATATATGAATGATATCGCGATTAAGTAAGGAGGTACCTCTTATCTATATATCTCGATTAAATAAGCAGGTAACAAGTATGAATGATATCTCGATTAAATGTATGAATGATATCGCGATTAAGTAAGGAGGTAACTATTATCGATATATCGCAAATAAATAAGCAGCAAGTATGAATGATACCGCGATATTATAGGTAGGTTACACGTATGAAAGATATAGCGATTAAGTAAGGAGGTAACGATTATCGATATATCGTGATTAAATAAGCAAAAACAAGTATGAATGATATCACGATAGTATAAGTGGTAACAAATACGAATGATATCGCTAATATAAAAATAATCACGCAACGACCTAGGTAGGCAACAAGTATGATCTCGATTAAATATATGTATGATATCGCGATTAAGTAAGGAGGTAACAAATATCGATATATCACGATTAAATAAGCAGGTAACAAGTATGAATGATATCGCGATATTATAAACGGTAACAAGTACGAATGATATCGCTATTATAAAAATAATCACGCAACGACCGAGTGTGAATGAATCATATTAATGTCCTTTAATTAGGAACTCGCTGACGTGACATCCAAATAAAGGTGAACGCAAAGAGATTTCCCCTTATTATTTTCTAAAAATTGTATCTATATACGTTGGGTTCGTGCCTATTAGGTAGGTAAATTACTTAATAGGCTATTTCTGCCCCTTTCGCCATAATCAATCATAAATACAAAGACGCACCCCTGTGCACAATTGCTTAACAAAGTGGTTAAAACGATTAAGCGAAAGAAAAACAAGCTTGTTTTGCTTGCAATTAAAACCGCAGACAAGACGTGCATTACGTTTCAGTTCTTGTGTTTACTGCCTAGGATCATTAATGAACATACAGGCATATTTCAAAACATCCTCAACAACATATTGCATTTGACTATGCTTGGTCGTATTCAGATACAAGTATATATGCTGCTTGCTGTATATTTATAAATTTCAAATAATGTAGGATAATATTTAGGATCATGTATTCACGCTCATGTTTTACTTGCAGTGGAATTAAGCATATAACTGACACATTTGCTAAGTTATGAGTACATGTATTAATCTTCATGGGGTGTGCAGTTTGCGCAGCCACTTGTCTCCTTGGTTCGCAGGTTTCCTCCTACAGGTTTCCACTTGTCTCCTTGGTTCGCAGTTTTCCTCCTACAGGTTTCCACCCACATCAAAGTTATATGAATGTAAAATATATTCATGCATAGCAAGTGTCACAAGGCTTGATTAGTCCAATCAGCATAAAAAACAACATTCCTCACTATTTCAGTTAGCTTATATGGAAGATGAAATGCGTTTAAAAGACAGAAAATTGAAGCAGATGGAGTCTCAACTCTCGATAACACTTGAGGAAAAAACGAGATCAGAGAAAATCTTTGAAATGTTCATGGAAGAGCTACAAACTATAGATTTCAGTTCTTCACTAAAGACGATTGCAATGCAAAGGAGTCCAGTGCATTCACCTTCCAAACCACAGCACATGTCTTTGAGACAAAGAATTTTAAAAAAGAATAAATCTGCCGTGTTTGACTTTAATACAGAGGGCGATAAAAGGACAGCGTCGCCCGCAAAAGAGCGACCACGAGCCCATAGTTCGCCAGGAAAGAGAGTCGTAAACCATGCAGACACAAACGGAGATTCAAACCACGAACACGTGCAAAACTCGGATATGCCTGAAAACAATGCTCAGCATGACGGTGAACTCGCACGAACGCATTTTAATAATGTTTCAAAGGATAAAGATATGTCAGAAACTGGTAGCAAAGCATGTGTTGTAATGTAAATTCTAACAGATCTAACCCATCTTTTTAAGAGTGTCGCTTACATAATGTATGGAGTTTTTGAGAACAAGGTTTAACATAATAACAGATCAAGTCACGTGTGGTAAAACAATATTAAAATAAATCAATAAATGTTGTCAAGAAGACGTAAACATGCCACGACCGTTTTTTCTTAACAGACACGTTCTTCCCATTTTTTTACCATCATTTCTTCCTACGAAACATTTTGAATCAAGGTGGACGACCTCGCTTCGTTCTGGTCAAATCCTTGACATGCGTTACATATTGATTACATATTCACCTTTGTAGCATGAAATGCTAGAATGACACATTAGCACAGAAATTAAATTGTTCACATGTAAGGGATGGTGTGCGTTAGCGTGTGTATCACAACACAAATAAACTGTTTACTGCTACCATGTGTAATTATAAGATTGCGTTCTGAAAGCGAAAAACTCAAAGAAATTGTTCATTGCTACCTTACCAGGTGCAATTATGAAAACCATAAAAGAGCCGTTCCTGTCAGCGAATAACTTGAATCCAGAATACGTCACCGGGTAACGTGACTCAAATAGAGAAGAATGGATGCTTAATGTTAGAGACTTTTCAGAGTACTGAATACGTTATCACAGGATAAAAACACGCATCAAACTGCTTCGTTCTTACATTTTACTCTGTATCACACTTTTTTTTAGGAAAGTACGTCGAATGTGTCCATTCAGAAATAAGACAAACCAGAAGTATACATTTAAACGATAAAGTAATCTATAAAACTAAAATATAGAGAGACAATGCTATATCAGTGCCTTTTACTATCAATTTTATTAGATGACGTTTAGAAAACAACGAATGACGAGCCCGTAATGAACATGCTGACACAATATTATATTTTACATGAAGATTGTTCACATTTTTTGTAATGTTTTACTTGTTTATGAAGAATTGAAAAAGTGCTTAATTTGAAGTATTCTAAAAACCGTCGATTTGATGCCCATGATTTGATGATGTCCTATTATTGTATCCGTGTGACCATTTCCCCCTAGACTCTATGTGACCATTTTTCTCAGATGGATTAGGAAACAGCTTAATTTAAAGAAACTAACCCATCAAATAACTACAAATTGAACTACAAAAAACGTTTATCAAAAGTCTATCCAGGTGTTCAGGTCATATAATAATGTATATGTGCCGATTAAAAGCAAAGATTTATGCACGGGTTCTAAAAATACCCATGATTGAAAATGCGTGAAATGAATTATAAGTTGGTAACTCTTAATTTGGCGCTCCAGTTTCGGGGTTGGCCTGGCTGGTTAAAGCCGTTTATATTATGCCTATAGAGTTTGGATTCTCAAAATATGTACGTTATATATATATGTGTACGTTATATATATATGTGTACATATGTGTACGTTATATATATATGTGTACGTTATATATATATGTGTACGTTATATATATATATATATGTGTACGTTATACATATATTTGTACGTTATATATATAGATGTGTACGTTATATATATATGTGTACTTTATATATATATATGTGTACGTTATATATATATGTGAACGTTATATATTTATGTGTACGTTATATATTTATTTATGTGTACGTTATATATATATGTGTACGGTTATATATATATATGTGTGTACGTTATATATATATGTGAACGTTATATATATATGGGAACGTTATATATATATGTGTATATATATATGTGAACGTTATATATATATGTGTACGTTATATATATATGGGAACGTTATATATATATGTGTACGTTATATATATATGTGAAAGTTATATATATGTGTGAACGTTATATATATATGTGTACGTTATATATATATGTGAACGTTATATATATATATATGTGAACGTTATATATATATGTGAACGTTATATATATATGTGTACGTTATATATATATGTGTACGGTTATATATATATATATGTGTGTACGTTATATATATATGTGAACGTTATATATATATGTGAACGTTATATATATATATATGTGAACGTTATATATATATGTGAACGTTATATATATATGTGTACGTTATATATATATGTGTACGGTTATATATATATATATGTGTGTACGTTATATATATATGTGAACGTTATATATATATGTGTACGTTATATATATATGTGTACGTTATATTTATATATATATGTGTACGTTATATATATATGTGAACGTTATATATATATATGTGTACGTTATATATATATGTGTACGTTATATATATATATATATATATATGTGTGTACGTTATATATATATGTGTACGTTATATATATATGTGAACGTTATATATATATATGTGAACGTTATATATATATGTGTACGTTATATATATATGTGTACGTTATATATATGAACCTCGTTGTCAGTAGGTTTAGAAACGGTGTGCATATGATGTAAAAGTTGGCTGTTGTTGGCGGGATAGCCACTTTAAAGTTCTCCGGCCATGTTTTGTTTCATGAACATGTTTATGTTTATTTAAATCGAAATCAATACACAACAATAGATATTTACAATTCTCACATTGCAATACCTGTGAAAGGCGAGAATAAGATTTTATTTGATGACGTAGAACATTTTGAACAGGTAAATTAATCCACAGGTAAATGTATTTATCAATTTTCTGGCAATGATTGTGCAGCTATGCAATTCAGATTTACCTCATTTCCCCGTGCAGTCACGCAGAGGTAAAAATAGTATCTACGTCATGCAAATAATATTTACTTTTACATATAACTTAGTAGCGGTTTTCAATATAAGTTTCTCTTCGAGACTATCAAGAAATGTTCATATGATGTTTAAGATTTAAATTTGTTAATTGATACTACTTTAAAAAGGGTGGCCATTCATCTTTAAAGTACTCTCAAGAACCTTAATTTTAATATCCATGATGACAGCCTGTATGCGGTGTTACCTTTGTCCCAACCCCACAGGACCCTTTGTTGAATGAAAGTTCTAAATCCAACCTGCACTCCCCGAAACCTGTGAGAAAATATTTACTTCGTTTTAGTACTGTAACGCTTAAAGAAAAAAAACGTATTTACAAGCAGAGGGACATACGTCCTGATGTATATACGTACTAACGTGTTTCGTATATACTGCATATATACTGAATCCCCGTTTTTAATAGTTAGAATGTTTACGACTGTCATAATACTATTCTATTTTTATATTATAATATATGTTTACTTCAATGAAATATTTTTAAATTTATTCTCTTTGTCTGTTTTTGAAGTTTGGTTTATATATTTCTCATAAAAAAACATAAATTATTAATAAACATTGCAACGACTAAATCCGTTTAGATGTTTCAATAAACGCTTTGTAATAGCATTTTGAATAACTCCACCAACATAAATCACCATTAATTTTGTGTTAATAGTCAAAATAAAATCGACGAAGGTTGAATCTTTTGAGTAATATCTTGACAACTGTACGAACAACTAACCATTGCATCTATGTACTAGTGAGGTTGTTACAAAGTACGGTTTCCGGTTGGGGCCAGATTCAATGTCGCATTGTCGTGATGTCGCATTGTCGCGGGTGACAATGCGACACCCGACTATGCGACATCACGACATTGCGATACGACAACGCGACGTTGCGATACGACAATGCGACATTGCTATACGACATCGTGACAATTATGTCGCGATGTCGTATCGCAATTTCGCGATGTCGTATCGCAATGTCTAGTTGTCGCATTGTCGGGTGTCGCATTGTCGTCCACGATATCGCAACATTATGTCTCATTGTCGTAATGTCGCCCACGACAACGCGATATTCTTTCAATTGTCGTAAAGTCGCGATGTCGTAGGCGACATTACGACAATTGAAAGAATGTGTCGTTGTCGTGGGCGAAATTACGACAATGCGTTGTCGTGTCGCATTGTCGTGTGTCGCATTGTCGCCCACGATTACCGGACACCGTAGAATTTAGGTTTACCACCAACAACTGAATATAAACCTCCGAGGAGAAGTCGAATGTAGTTTCTGTTATAAAAAGTAATACCTCTATAGGGTTTTTTTATTGGAAAGGGGCATTATACGTGGGGAAAAATCGCACCTTTCTATTCAAGTTTGTTGTTATATGTATAAGAAGTTTAATCTTTTACGGTTTTAATGGATTATTGATGAACCTTTTCAAACTTTCGAATCCATGCATACCGTTTTTGAGCAACTATTAATGAAAACAGCTGTACCCTTGACCTGTTCAGTAAATAAACAAACCATTTCTTACATGTGACCACACATTTGCTGATGAGTTTTCAAGTGGAACGCTGTCGACAACTGCAATGCTGCTTTATCCATACCTGAGTTGAAGTTGCAGCAAATCATTAAAACGTTGATGTCTATGGTGATTTCATACTTTTAAATTCATGTATACAATTTCGAGTGTACTCGACGTAGTCAATATGGGTTACACGTGTACGAATACCATTTCAGTACCCTCACCAGGCATGTTTATTTAAGAATAGTCTCACATTACTTGTAACAAAAGATATTGTGCTACTAATCAGACTGAAGGCGTTTTAATTCGCTTATAAATGCCGTTATACCACACTATGTCTAAATGAATGAACATTCTCACGCTATAGACACATGTCAACGTAAGAGTTATGGTATACATCACTAAATATCACGAAACATTTAATTTGAACATATCCTTATGGAATTAGATTGCAAGCATTAAATGCCTTTAGATGTGACTTTAAATGTGTAACTGCTTTAAGTCCTATGGACATAAAAAGGCCTATCGTACATAAGTAAATACAAAAGTCGAATTGAAAATGTAGCATTCACAACTCGGTCAAACAAAACGAAATGTAGCATTCACAACTCGGTCAAATAAAACGAAATGTAGCATTCACAACTCGGTCAAACAAAACGAAATGTAGCATTCACAACTCGGTCAAACAAAACAAATGTAGCATTCACAACTCGGTCAAACAAAACGAAATATAGCATTCACAACTCGGTCAAACTGAACACGGTCGAACAAAACGAAATGTAGCATTCACAACTCGGTCAAACAAAACGAAATGTAGCATTCACAACTCTGTCAAACAAAACGAAATGTAGCATTCACAACTCGGTCAAACAAAACGAAAAAAACACGCAACAAGGATAAATAGAAGCAACGTATGAACATAAAGGGTCGTGTGAACATAAAGGGTCGTGTGAACATAAAGGGTCGTCTGAGCATAAAGGTTCGTCTGAACATGAACATAAAGGGTCGTCTGAACATGAACATAAAGGGTCGTCTGAACATAAAGGGTCGTCTGAACATGAACATAAAGGGTCGTCTGAACATAAAGGGTCGTCTGAACATGAACATAAAGGGTCGTCTGAACATAAAGGGTCGTCTGAACATGAACATAAAGGGTCGTCTGAACATGAACATAAAGGGTCGTCTGAACATAAAGGGACGTCTGAACATGAACATAAAGGGTCGTCTGAACATGAACATAAAGGGTCGTCTGAACATAAAGGGTCGTCTGAACATGAACATAAAGGGTCGTCTGAACATGAACATAAAGGGTCGTCTGATTATAAAGGGTCGTCTGAACATGAACATAAAGGGTCGTCTGAACATAAAGGGTCGTCTGAACATGAACATAAAGGGTCGTCTTAACATAAAGGTTCGTCTGAACATAAAGGGTCGTCTGAACATAAAGTGTCGTCTGAACATAAAGGGTTGTCTGAACATAAAGGATCGTCTGAACATAAAGAGTTCTGAACATAAACATAAAGGGTCGTCTGAACATAAAGGTTCGTCTGAACATAAAGGGTCGTCTGAGCATAAAGGTTCGTCTGAACATAAAGGGTTGTCTGAACATAAAGGGTCGTCTGAACATAAAGGGTCGTCTGAACATAAAGGGTTGTCATAAAAGGGTCACAGCAGGAGTACCGCATTAGAACGGTCAGTGGCAAAACTTCGATGGCGGCTTAAACCAGGTTCAAGGGTTCACCAATCCTCACTCTTACCATATTGTGGGAATATCCAATATGCTATATCCCTAATAAACTAGGCAGAAATAATAGATAATAATAATACACAATAAGGATCATATGAATATCAACAAAACAACAATAATGTAGAAAACAACAAAGTAAGTTCTTATTGACTTGGCAGAAACAAGAGCAGCCAGATAATACATGATTAATGGCACGACAAGAGACACGATTGGCCATCTTAAACTTTACATACCATTTCAGGATTTAGGTAGACGTCATCGCAGTGTCCACAATCTGCCGGGGTATCGCACAATCAAAGAGGAAAGCATTGTGGCGAACTATAAATGGGTCAACCATTAAACATGCATGATGACAGGGTCATAACCTTCCAACAAGTTTGATAAATATTTTATAAAATTGACCATGACTATGTGTCTGATACAGTTTGTAAATCTCGTCATCACAGAAGTCCGGTTGTGATAATCCTAGTCGCAGAACAGTTCTAAAATTACTTATTTTTAAACGTTAAGCAGGGTTACGATAATAAATTTGTGCAAAGGAGTTTTGGAAAGTGTTTTGTTATACACATATTACGAATGTTCAAATCCTCAACTTAACAATCTCTGTACTACAGTAACGAATGGGTTTAGAACCATGTTCCCCATAAGACGTTCTTCAGGAATATCCCCGCCCAAGTGGGAATAATTAGTGATGTCAAAATTGATTTAAACTTATTACACAGCCAATATTTTAATACAGAGTAATATTAAAATATATACAACAAGAAATGTCACAGTAAGTGACAAATGCCCCCGAAGTGACCTGTAAGTGTGACCTTGACCTTGGAGCAATATGAAACCAACAGATATATTTAAAAATAATTTTTAAAAAAATAAGTATATTAAAAAAAAAATAATAAAAAAAAATATTATTAAAAAAAAAATAAAAAAAAATTATATCAAAAAAAAAAAAAAAAAAATTTAAAAAAAAAAAAAAAAAAATCAACACAAAAAAAAAAAATCAACACAAAAAAAAAAATTCAAACAAAAATCACAAAAAAAATTAAGAAATAAATGGAAAAAAAATAATGAAAAAATGAAAAAAATAAAAATATTTAAAACAAGTTATTTGAAAATCCGTCCAGGAATGTCAGAGTTATTGTCTCACACAATTTGACCTTTGACCTCTAAGTGTGACCTTGACCTTTGGCTACATACCTGGATTTGTGCTCGACACATCGTCTTATTGTGTCGAGCACTTGTGCCAAGTAATTTGGAAATCCGTCCAGGAATGCCAGAGTTATTGACCGGACACAATTTGACCTTTGACCTATGTGTGACCTTGACCTTGAAGCTACGGACCTGCATTTTGTGCGCGACACATCATGTTGTTGTGGTAAGCACTTGTGCCAAGTTAATTCAAAATCCGTCAAGAAATTCCAGTTATTGACCGGATATAATTTGACCTATGACCTCTAAGTGTGACCTTGACCTTATAGCGACGGACCTGGATTTTGTGCGCGACATGTTGTCTGGTTGTGCTAAGCACTTGTGCCAAGTTATTTGAATATCCGTCCAGGAATGCCAGAGTTATTGACTGGACACAGTTTTACCTTTGACCTCTAAATGTGACCTTGACCTTGTAGCGACGGACCTGGGTTTTGTGCACGACACGTCGTCTAGTTGTGGTGAGCAATTGTGCCAAGTTATTTGAAAATCTGTCCATGAATGTCACAGTTATTAACCGGACACGAAATCACTTTGTTTTGACCTTTCACCTATAAGTGTGACCTTGACCTTGGAGCTACGGACCTGGGTTTTGTGTGCGACACGTCGTCTAGTTGTGGTGAGCAATTGTGCCAATTTTTTTGAAAATCTGTCCATGAATGTCAGAGTTATTAACCGGACACGAAAGCACTTTGTTTTTACATTTGATCTCTAAGAGTCACCTTGACCTTGGAGAAACCGACATGTATTTTGTGCGCAATACGTCGTCTTGTTGTGGTTAGCAATTGTGCAAAGTTATTTGAAAATCCGTCCAGTATTGTCAGAGTTATGAAGTGGACACGATTGTACAGACGAACGGACAAACTTTGACCTCTAAGTGTGACCTAGACCTTGGAGCCACGGACCTGAATTTTGTGCGCGACACGTCGTCTTGTTGTGGTGAGCAATTGTGCGAAGTTATTTGAAAATCCGTCCATTATTGTCAGAGTTATGAAGCAGACACGATTGTACAGATGAACGGCGTCGAACGGGGACGAACGGAAGGACAGTGCGACTACTATATGCCACCGTTCGGGGGCATAATAAACAATAGTATAATGATAAATGGGTCAGGTAACAAGTTCTACCAATACCAAAATTGAAATCATCTTCCTGTCATATAGTTTTTTTGTTTTATTTCTCCATTTTCAATCGACAGATTCAAATGGAGAAAAGACATATCAGAAATATTAGCTGTGGTCAGTTGAAGCTCTTTGGGATATATACGTCGTATATATTATTAACTAAAGCCAAGAATGAAAAAAAAAAGGTTGTCTATGTTCAATTATATCACCCAGATACCGTGAGGTGTTATCAACCGCTTCGATGACTTCTGCGTGAGTATCAATATGAAAACTCTTCCAAGGCAATATAAAAACAATATGCGACAAGAAGTGCACAGTTTGTTTCCATTGCGATATTAAAAGTTTGCCTATAAACAATATATTATAATATATTTACACACTTACACATATTATACAAATACATACAATTTGCCCGCTCAGTGGGTGGTATTAGGGGTTATAAGAATCAACCGACTGCTTGTTAGTTAGCAGAGGTTTAGGACCCCCACTCCCGCCGAAAATAACCCATACGTTTACGGTGGGTAGCGACCCATGTCGTTGGAGGGAGTGATGTAAAGACTTGAAAGTTATCTCCACTTTGCAACACACCACTTTGATCCAGACTTCAACTAGACGGGAGGTCAAATGGGCCCGATCTGATCAATCGGTTTGTCACGCCAGCTGTTTTGGACCTTATTCAACCATATAAATAAGTTATTTTTACTGTTTACCTTTATATCCTGTCCTTATACTTTTCTTACTTGTCATATAGAGTGTCCTCTACTGCAGTGGCTGATGGGCTGATCATGTACTGATTTCCCTATATGGCTATACTTATACCACTTTTTAGGTGAATCATATTGTTCGACTCTCTGGCTCTTAAGTCAGACTTTTATGACAACCGGGTGTTATGTGGGGTCTCATGCATTGTCTTTATATGAGTATACCTTCTACGTATTCTTGGCATGTTGAATGTTGGATATCCACAGACAATGTACCCTTGTTGGACACCGGGGTGGGTGAGGTGGAAGATGAATTTCTTACGCCCATCATGGGATTTCAAAACGCGCAGACTATTTACAACGGCAAAAGTAAAAAAACAACATAAAATGAATCTGATAATAAGGAACAATTAAACAACCAATCATTTCCTCGTTTTGTGGATAAGAAATCGGAAAACGGGGGAAAAAAGTTAAAATACATCCCCTTTTGTCATTCAAAAAACTATTGATTCCGTTGCTGGACATGTTAAAAAGAAAAGAAAAAAAAATGAAAACTTTACTTATCGAAACAGAACAAAATCACACTACGATATTTTACTTACAATTACAAAAATCCTAAATACTAAGGTCAAATGCTACGCTCATGCCTCTATGAATATTAAATTTCCAAAGGGGTCATCAGGTGCCCGGATCTCTCCGGAGTAACTGAAGAAGAAATTGTCAATGAGCTTGCGTCACAGATAGTAACTGCGGCTCGATGAATTTCTATAAAGTAAAACAATAAAATAATTAATACAAACACTATCGTTCTCATTTTTTCAACACCCGTCTTACCAAAAACAATAAAGGTGGCATATCTGCAACTACATGTTGATCTCTTCGTCCCAATTCCACTACGTTGCTACAGCTTTCAAGCCTTTGGGCACCACATGTCGCTTAGATGTACAAGGGAGGAACGTTGAGGCAAGTGTAGCGAGCCTGCATACAAGCATAATGAGCCAAATTGTCCTAACCCGCTGTAGGTTGGATTCAAATCCAAATATTTGTGAAATTTACAAAAAATAAAAACAAAAAATATTCCTTTCCCAGAAGCAAAACAAGTAATAGAAGAAAACTATAAATTCTCGAATCCTACATCGTATGCTTCTATTATCAAAACCACAGCAGCTCAAACACAATGCAGGGATGCTAGCACACAATGTGAACTACAGCCAGAAAATCAAGTTCCTGCAGTATCAACCCAAATCAATGGTAAACAAATACAACTTACTAAAACAAAACTTATTTTTTCTCAACAAACGTTTTCATTTAAGTCGAACATAAACTGGAAACGCTCAGGCAATACATGTACCAACAGCCAGTCAACTTCACACATTCAGAAGCCTAGAACTCCTTCGACTGAGAAGCTTCCTCAGTCGAGAAGCTTAGTGCTTCCTCGGTTGAGAAGCCTAATACTTCTACCAAGGAACAACCGAACGAGTCTAACAGACCGGTTGAGTTGCAAAACAAGTTCGAGCAGCTCATGGAGATTCCAGTGAGGCCGAGGAATCATCAGTGGATATTTCACAGCCTACCGAATCTCCTAATCACTCTCCTAAATGTAGGGGCAAAAACAAACATAGACTTAAAACTCGTTTTACCATTAAGTAATGGGTAAATCTAATAAGATTATTCAATGAAATTGTCGGGGTTTGAAACCAAATTATAATGAGATCGGCTTAATTTATAATGAACACAACCCTATTGCAATTTGTCTTCAAGAGACATTCTTGAAGAATAGTGATAACATATATTTTAAGCAATATGCATTATATGATTATATATGTAATTCAATTGACAAAGCTACTGGTTGGGTTTCGATACTTGTTAATAACTCTATCCCCCCACAGTACTATCACATTGAAAACACATTTACAAGCTGTTGCAGTCCGTGTAACTAATTGAATTGAATGTTGTTAAACGGCTCATCAACACAGTATAGGTTATTTAGAGCCGCCCCAGAGATGGAGGGGAAGGATACATAGGAATTCGGGAACCGTGCCCTACTCTTATTATCGAATAGATTCCTATGGTTCTTTAACGTGCTCGGAGGATAGACCGATACACGGGACCGCCCGCTTTACGTCCCCATCTGACGGACGAGGATAAGAGAAAGTGTCTAGTCCGTGTAACGATGCACAGAGTCATTGCGCGCTGCTCTTTATGCCTTCCTCCTAGTTCATTACTCGATACTAAGTACCTTGATGACATAGTTGCTCAGTTACCGTCACCTTTTATACTTCTATGCCCACCATTATATATGGGGTTGTAAAATATAAATGACAAGGGCAGGAGAGTTGAATTTTTTTTAGCCAAAAACGTGTGTCTTTTTCTTGGTGTATTGTTTACGCTCTTTGTGGGAGTGATCACTTCCCCATCTTCTAGGAAATACCAGCCCAACACTTCTCGAGAGAACGCAGCATTGGAAACTACGTAAAGCTGATTGGGATACATTTCAGCCTCTTTGTTTGGAAGAGTTGAAGCCTTCCACATTTGATGATGTTGAAGATACAACTGCATTATTTACGACACTACTGCCTATTAATGCTGCCTTGTTGGTTAGACAGTTCATGGCGGGGATTTCTTTATTTACACTTTCCCGTTTTATTGGGATGACAGTAGGGTAAGTGTGAGGTTTGGTACATCCTAGAACCTGGTTTAAACCCCCGGCGACCTTTTTTGCCACTGACCGTTCCATGGCGGTAGCCCTATTGTCAATCCTTTTTGTGCTTGTAACGTCATATGCCTTTATTCCTTATTAACATTGTCATTCATGTCTGTCGTTTTGCGTGTTTTGGGGGTTACCGTGTTCTGTGAAAGCTGCATTAATTTTCTTGTTTGACTTTCATACTTATTTTTTTTTCATGTTATCGTGCAAAGAGCATGAACCTATTGAGAGACAATTCCAGACTTGGTCTGATGAAAATGATTTTTAAATTTTTTCTAAAACTAAAACAAATTGAATGCATTTTTGTCAACAACGTAAATTTCACGAAAATCCTCGTAATACACTGGCTTGATCACTAGTCCCATAAGTGGACGAGACGAAATTTCTTGGTCGGATTTTTAACCGTAAATTAACCTTTATACCCCACCATAAATACTTGAAGACCAAATACCTTAAAGCTCTTAACTTACTTAAAGTTGTCCCAAACATTAATTGGGGAGCTGATCGAAAAGTATTCTTACTACTTTATAGTTATAGATCTCCTGTCAGATCCAAACTGGACTATGGCTCATTAGTAAATGGATCGGCTCGCAAGTCTTACTTACAGATGCTCGATCCTATACATAACCAGGGGTTTCGACCGGTCATGGGAGCATTTCGTACATCACCAGCCGAATGTCTGTACTCTGAAGCTAACGAGACATCTCTATATCATATACGAGACAAGTTAGCCCTTCAATATGCAATTAAATTGATATCAAACTCATTAAATCCAATTTTGGTACTGTTTTTAATCCTAATTATGAACCTGTTTTTGATTAAAAACCTGTTTTTGATTAAAAACCGAAGGCTATTCGTCTTTTTGGTCTTCGTTTTAAATCAAAATTAGAAGATCTCGAAATTGACCTGAATTTGATCGCCAAGTAAAATGTGTCACAGACACCACCGTGGACTTTGGAAACACCAACGATAATGTATGATCTTTGAACAAAAACAAGTCTGGTACAGACCCTACTATCTTTCAAAGCAAATGTAATGAACTTAAATTGAAGTAATTATCACACATTTATGCAGATGGTTCTAAAGATGGAGATAAGATAGCTGCAGCATATGTTATTGTTAAACAATCACATTATAAAGAGAAGCCTGCGTGACAAAGCCTCCATACTTCCAGCTGACCTTAAAGAAATTGAACATGCCTTGACTTATAGTCAAGAATCTAACGATACTCATTTTGTAATCATTTCTGACTCCCTTTCATCTATTCAGGCTCTGTGAAATCTAAAATCATGATAATGCAGTTGTGCTTCAACTTATAGAAAAATATAACTCGCTGACACTTTAAAATGTTATCATAGTGCGCTGGCTTTCAATTTATTTAGGAATACGAGGTAATGATAGATCTGATATGCTGCTACGGCAGCATTGGATCTACATATATCTGACGCCAAGTTATCGTATACCGATTTTAAATGTCAAGTTAATAATTATATTCATAACTCTTGACAAAAGTAGCTTGGGACTTGTCTTTCTAGTAGAGCCACTCGTCGAAAGCAAGTTATTTTAGCCCGGTGCAGCAGAGGGCATACCCGTTATACTCATTCATATTTATTACAAGGTGAGCCTTTGCCAGATTGTATACCCTGTTTTGCACCGGTAACAATATTAGATTGTGTAGACTTTGACCCTTTGCGAGTTTGCGACACTACCAAGCTACTAGTATGAAAGAGTTGTTTGATACAATTAATTTCGGTCTTGTTTTAAATTTCTTAAAAGAAATCAGACTGTAAGATGCGTTGTAATATATTTGTGTTTACTTTTTTTACTCTCACGTTGACGGGCTCCCGCTTATCTGCATATATATATAATAAGAACTTTCCCATACCATCTCGTATTTGTAAATTGTTTTACCATCATCTCATATTTGTAAATAGTTTGACCTATACTGAGTATATTTTACTCTTTTTTTAAAATAACTTAATGTTTCATTTATTTCATTATTCGTCAGTTTTGCGCACAATATGATCTCTTTTGTGTCGACTTGCCGTAAAACACCATTACATTCCATTCCACATGCACTTTGCATACAAACGCTGTAATAAATAGTAATCAATCGATTTGAATTTGAGTTTATAGTCGAACCAACAGCTAAGGTCATATGGCGACTTTCCAGCTTCCAGTGCAAGACCCTAGGTGCCCCTCCGGGAAATCAATTTTCGTGCACGGGCGGGCATCTGGGTAGAAACACCGACGTTCCGCAAACCAGCTGGATAGCTTCCTCACATAAAGATTCCTAGGCCGTTGAGGGGTCGAACCCACAGCGGTGAGGGACACGTGGCTTCAGGTCAGAGACTCTATCCACTCGTCCACGGACGTCCCAAATAGCAATCGAAGTACTAGTAGTACAGATGAAAAAATCCACTTATACATGTCATGAACCCTACATCAAACAAGTATTTATCCTACTTCAACAGATTTTGTTGCCAAATTGACTTAGGAAAAATAAGACGACGTACTTCTTAAATCCTTTTGCAAACTACAAAATATTGTATGTTTTGTATGTTTGCCTTAGACTTAGATGAATGCCTTTAGTTTGATGTTTGCCACAAAATTAGATGAATGCCGTTAGTATGATGTTTGCCTTAGACTTAAATGAATGCCGTAGTATGATGTGTGAACAGACTTAGATGAATGCCGATAGTATAATATTTGCCTTAGACTTTGATGAATTGAACTGAATTGGATTTTATAGTCGCACCAACAGCTAAGGTCATATGGCGACTTTCCCGCTTCCACTGGTGGAGGAAGACCCCAGGTGCCCCTCCGGTCAATTTTCGTGCACGGGCGGGCACCTGGGTAGAACCACCGACGTTCTGCAAGCCAGCTGGATAGCTTCTTCACATAGACTTTGATGAATACCGATAGTATGTTGTTTGCCTTAGACTTAAATGAATGCCGTTAGTATGATGTTTGCACAGACGTAGATGAATGCCGTTAGTATGATGTTTGCCTTAGACTTAAATGAATGCCGTTAGTATGATGTTTGCCTTAGACTTAAATGAACGCCGTTAGTATGATGTTTGCACAGACTTAGATGAATGCCGTTAGTATTATGTTTGCCTTAGACTTAAATGAATACCGATAGTATGATGTTTGCCTTAGACTTAAATGAATGCCGTTAGTATGATGTTTGCACAGACTTAGATGAATGCCGTTAGTATGATGTTTGCACAGATTTAGATGAATGCCGTTAGTATGATGTTTGCACAGACTTAAATGAATGCCGTTAGTATGATGTTTGCATAGACTTAGATGAATGCCGTTAGTATGATGTTTGCACAGACTTAAATGAATGCCGTTAGTATGATGTTTGCACAGACTTAGATGAATGCCGTTAGTATGATGTTTGCACAGACTTAAATGAATGCCGTTAGTATGATGTTTGCACAGACTTAGATGAATGCCGTTAGTATGATGTTTGCACAGACTTAGATGAATGCCGTTAGTATGATGTTTGCACAGAATTAGATGAATGCCATTAGTATGATGTTTTCCTTAGTCTTAAATGAATGCCGTTAGTATGATGTTTGCACAGACTTAGATGAACGCCGTTATTATGATGTTTGCCTTAGACTTAAATGAATGCTGTTAGTATGATGAATCCGCCAGCATGAGCAAGATCATGTTCACGGACAGGTTTTACAATCAAATTTATTTACAACTATAGTGGTTATCGATCTTCTCGATATTTTATGTCATTGATGGATTTCTCCAATCAACTATTATAAATGATGAGACTGAAGACTGGTCTTTTCTGACTCTTATCTTAAACGTTGATAGTACCCAATATTGAGTGTTTTGTTTAATGATCTATTATGGTTATCTTTGTTTTAATGAAATGATTGAATGGTGTTATACGGAAGTCGACACAAAATGATAGGTCGTATTGTGCGTAACAACTGATGAAAATGAACAAAGAACTAGTCAATTATTAAACACTATGCAATGGTTCTACCCAGGAAGAAATCGAGAGTGATTAAAATAAGTTCAGATCTAGCTTTCGATGTAACAATCGTTGTAAAATAAATTAAAACTAAATTGAATAGGTACAACTATTTACAGATAAGGGATTATTAACTACGTATAAGAAAACTTTTGCATTAAATCATTAATTCTTGACATAATATAACTCTTACAAAACTATAACTACTACTACTACTACTACCACTACTACTATACTACCACTACTACTACTACTTAGTACTATTACTACTAAAAACATTTTTCGAGTATATGTGATTTATACCGCTTCTCGAGGGCCGCAGGCCCAAGAATTCAGTGTAAATCGCATACGAGAAGAATGTTAAAAATGTTTTGTACTAGAGCCATTTATCCAACTACGCATCTGAAAGAAGTTTTAGGGCGTTGCAATAACAGCCCGATCGAATCAAAAAATAGCATTATCACGCGGCATGAGCATGAGCCATGTTTTTTTATCTATTGCAGCCAATCGCCTTTAGGCAAATGCAGTGTCAAGGAGTGCTGTTTTGGTAATGGTTTAGTCGTTTTGATTGACAGGTTGTGTGTAAATTAAACTGCGCGCGTGTAAAATTGAATAGACCATTGTCATTTATAGCACGGCTGTAATATACCGGCATTTATAGCACGGTTTAGGCTCAGACCTTATAGGTTTATAAAAAATATATCGTAAGCAAGAAAAAACATTAGAGCTATGGTACAAGTATAGGATAGAGCATGAGTTTTACACGTGTACGGGGAGATAATGCACGAGCGTTAGCGAGTGTTATTATCGTCCGTACACGTGCAAGACTCATGCTCTATTGTATTTATACCACAATAACTAACATATGCTGTGTATATCCTCGGGTATTACACGATGCATAGTGTGTATTTAGGCTATTGTGGTATAATAATCAAATAATCATAGTATGGCATAGTATAGTAAATACATAAATATTGCATGGTGACATACAGTCATGCAGGAGAAAAGAGATTGAAACAATGTCGCATCAAGGCAGGCATATAGAGTATACACTTTTATTTTACTCTAAAACATGTAAAGCGCTAACAAATAGTCACAATGAAACGCTTAATGCAATATAATGTAAAGATGTTCGTAATGCAATTAATCAGATGAAAATACAAAAAAAGTTTTGGCGGCCAACTTGGCCATTTTTATCATTATTGGAATTATTTACCAATATTGTTTACCCTCGTGTTGACATTTATTGTACATGACAATTAAACCATACGTTACAGTGTATAAGATCATGTAAGCTGTGTGTCGGTTGTTACAAAGACATTTCACAAAAATAATGTAGTACCTCCGTGGTCAAGAGGGTAAAGACACTGAGTTTGAAACGTCCCGCCTCTTACCGCCGCGGATTCGAATCCTACTGGACGCTCAACTAGTGAGTGAAATAGTCTAGTGAGAAAGTGTGGATTCTTACGGATGGCAGGAGGTATACAGGTCTTGTTCTACCCAGGTATAAGTCGACTTTACCGTCATACCTAAAAGTGTTGAAAAATACAACAAACAGACAAACAAACAAACAAACAAACAAACAAACAAACAATCAAACAAACAAACCAACAAACACAAACAAACAAACAAATACAAATAATGTGTGCTCTGTAAACAGATATGCTTGATAACCGTTTATTATTCTACAATGTTCAATTATTTTATTGCATTGGTTGGCGAGAGGGACGTTAAAATTGCACGTAATAAAACCATCATAAATTCGCACCTACATTACACATATATAACAATCACATAATAATATTATCAGCATTACAAATTGGAAATCGAAGAGGACTCAGTACTGTTTTTGTTCTCTATTTCAAAGAATTTTTAAAGTTATGTCGTCAAAAGTTGATCCGGAAAAGGTAAGACACGTTCTTTTCTTGCAAGTTACAACTTTATTTTCAGGAATAACTATTCCATATCTTGATCTGTCTGAACTCACACAGTGCCTTCTAATTCTCTAAAACATAAAACTATTGCATACAACTTCATTTTTGAACGTTACGATTAATCAAACACAAAACACGAAATTTGCGTTATTACCCTTGTTGCTAAATCGTTTCAATCAACAAAAATGTGCAAGAGAACATCTAATATAAAATATTTTGTAAATGAATTAACTCTATCAGATAGAAACTTAACTAAACGGAGCATATTAATCTATAGGAAAAAAAGGAACGCAACTCGGGACTTTCCGCTATATATTATATATGTATTTATGCTGCTGTTTCGAAGAAAAGACTGAAACAACACTAAACACACCAAATGTTATCCCTTCAACGTTTTATTACTGATAGAATACGCGACTTTAAACATTTATGAATTTCGGGTTACAACGCGCACAGTGATTAAATAGTCTACAACAGCACAGGGGCTGGACTGGATGTATATCAATGATTACTTTTTAATAACCTGGCCATGTGATATTTATCAATCTGATTACTTCATCTCAATACTACGGCTACTATCAGATGTTGTTATTTCGTGGGGAGGGATGTATTTGGCTCAAGTTTGGCTAGCTTTAAAATAAATCAAACGTCCATTAATATAAACACTCAAACCAAGTTTTACATGTGACCCAGGGGCAGAGCCAAATTTGACCCCATGCAGTGTCACTATTTGAACAAGTTTGGTAGAGGATCATAAGCTGAGTGTAAATACAAAATATTAAACTGTTGGCTCTTGTAGTTTCACAGAATAAGATTTTCCCTATATAAGTCTATGTAAAACTGGGGTGGGGCCAAATTTGACCTCCGGGTCACCATTTGAACAAAACTGGTAGAGGATCGATAAGCTGATAATAAATAAAAAAAATATTAAACCTTTATCTCTTGTAGTTTCAGAGATGATTTTTGAAGTTCTTCCCTGTAACTCTATGTAAAACTGATCCAACAAGGGCCCATGAACCAAGACTTTTAATGAGAAAAAAATAAACAAAAAAATTAAAATAAATAAATAATAAAAAATAAGAACCTAAAAAATAAATCTATGTAAAAGATCCAACAAGGGGCCCTAAGCTCCCAATTAAAGAAAACATTAACCCATGAACCAAGGTTTATTATGTGTGTGGGGGGGGGGGCGGGTTTGGGGGGAGGGGTGTGGATTTGAACCCACATCCTGAATAATTCAAGGGGACATTTATCAATTTAAGGGCAATAACTCCTAAGCGGTTATGAAGATATGGCTGTGGACGGACAGAATTAAGCAAATTTTATCAATTAAAGGGCAATTACTCCGGCGTTACTAGGACGATTCCGAAATAAATTTTCCGCGTCACATCCCACTATTGGGATACACATTATAATGAAGTTTCATGAAAATCAAACAAAGTGGTTATCAAGATATGGCTGTGGTCGGACAGAACTAGGCAATATTTAGCAATTAAAGGGTAATAACTACGGCGTTACTGTGGCGATTCCGGAAAAAAATAGCCGCCTGTCATCCCACTATCAGGATAAACATTATTACCAAGTGTAATGAAAATCCAACCTGCAGTTATGAAGACATGGCTCCGGATGGACGGACAACGCCAAATTAATATCCCTCCGCCTTCGGGTATGGGTATATATCAGACCTGAGACGCCATATCAGCCCTAGAGCTTTAGCTCAAGGGTTGATATGGTTCAAGGGCCTGATATGGGGTGTGATATGAAAAGACACATTTTTTTATTCTATTTATGATATACTGAGCTTTGTCGAAATTTCAACTTCAGCTCACTCAGTACGCTGTTCTCCAGGGAGAAAAAAATGGTTTAGATCTAATAAATTCCGATGTGCTCATGTATGTCGCGTAAGTGGTACACAACATTTATTTTTGTCCGAAATCTTATTGAAAATGAATTTCATTGAATTTGACATTTTCTAATCAAGGTGAATTGTCATAAGTGGTTATTTTATCCACGGATAATGATTCTATAGCCAATAATCTGCCGCGAAAACAGGATGGAAATAACTAATGAAACGCAGACGACAAAACAATACCCGTGACAAATCATATACTATCGTAACTAATCGGTTATTTCCGTATCACTCCGGTAAAAGGATCGAGATGAACATTCGGTCATTTCCGTGATATGACACTTTTCATGCGTGTGATACTTTATTGCCCGGCAACGAAATCCTGATTGATATGACTAGCTAGGTCTATGTTGTGTCGTATATACAAAAACAACATATTTGTACGGAAGCATATGATAAATATTGATTAAACATAGACATTTGAAGAGGACTTTTAAAATAACTATGTTTTCAATCCCGCGAAGCAGATGAATCTGTTTAATAAACGTTAGTATAGAAAATCACAACTCAGTTCATGCATTTAACTCCATGATTAGAAGAAAATTGTAGTAAATATATATAATGTATATTAACTTTATAAATACTGAAAAGGGGATCCCTTGGAAGCAACAAACATCTGCAATCTGATTCATTTTACGTGTGAGCGAGCTTAAGAATACATTTTCTCTATTTCTGTTAAGTTATCTCAGTATGAAATTTCAATTGTATAAGAATATTTGTGTTCTAGTTCTATTGAGTTATCTTACAGCAAATTAGTGTCATTTATTGTATCCCTTTATGAACATCAAAGACACTGAAGAGCTTAAACACCATATAACGGCCCCACCATACACATTAAGAAAGTGATGATTACGTTTGAACCAACATCGTAAAACATTGTAATGGGAACTTGACGAACGCGCATCATACTGCGCAATTTCCGGTGTGTGTATATATGTATCGATAAAAGAGATTTGATTTAACGTTAATAACGTCAAAACGTTTATTTACTTAATGTTCGTCAGCAATTAGATATTCTGATTGGTGTTGCCTTCTGGTATTTATGGCAAAAGATGATACATTGAAAGAAATACTGAAGACGTCACAATGAACGCGGATAAGGTATTTGTCTTTATATTTAAACTTAATTTTAAACTAGGAAGCTTTGTGGAGCATCATATGTCGGAAACATTTGTGAAAACTGCGTACGCATTCTTTTATATACATGTATGTATATTGTTTGGGATAATTCATCTCCCAAACTCATTGAATAGAAGAAAAGCAATTATTTTTTACAGTATACATTAAGTGTTATGAACTCTTAAATACTTCGTTTGTTCCTTTGCTCGCTTCTTTTCATTGTTCGAGTGTTCGTTGGTTGTTCACTCATTTGTTCGTTTCTTTGGCGAGTTCGAACCTAAGTTCCGACATAATAACCGTGATGATTGATCCTAAAGTCTTTCAATCGTCATTCTGCTCCTATCACTTTCAAATGGGAAGCTGTCAATGACTTGCAATGAACTGATCTAAGAAACCGATCTACTGATTACAAAGTTTGACAATCGAGCAGTAGAAACATACACATAAGGTGCGGTGTACAAGAATTCGAAATTAACCCAAGGAACAGTTAATGAGATTTGAACAGAAAAAGATTTTGATCAAATTGAAATAATTACTAGGTTTGCACCATTGCAACAAAAGTCGAGTTACGCTACAGTCACCATCATGGGTTTCAAACCAGTGCCATCTGCCGTATTTAGAGACAGTCAAGTTAGCAGGCGAACCTGTCACATGCGGGATTCGAGCTCACCATCTACGTTGCAGTATAAGGTCTAGTATACCACTACAGCACGAGTTCTACTACCGTGACTTCCGACTTACGAGCTTGCACTAAAAATCTATTTAACATACACTCTTGCAACGCATGTATTTTATCCGAAGATGTACCAATTCTGAGATATTTGTATTTTTTGGCATCATTTTCACTGGGTTTGAACAATACGGAAGTTCGTCATAATGAACTGCAATTTTCACAACCTTCTGTGACGCATTCTTCGCAAATTTGTGAAAATTGCGTATGCATTCTTCACATTTGTGAAAACTGCGGTTTGTGAAATATGAGGTGCAACAAAGCTTCACTAGTAAGGTCCGACACTGTATAATTTATATATTTCTACTCTATGTTATATTGTGATCATTCGTATTACCACTCATTTAATCATAACCTTGAACGTAATAGAATTTAAACAATTGGAATTATTGGTAAAACTTACGTTTTAAATTGAACTGAATTAAATTGATTTAGGTTTTACGGCAAACTAGCACAAAGTTATATGGCGCCAAACAGGAATGAAAATGCCAGGCTCATCCTCCAATTGCACCGAGATAAAAATATGAAGAATGTGCTTAAAACCTTCTCAATTGCAGACCTACAACGTTGCTGCAAATTCAGTTGTAAACACTTCAATTTTCGCTGGAGTCACGATCATTGTTTTCTGCCACCACTCAAGTAGCACCTAAAACAATACAGGGATATAATGAGGACCTTTAATGAGCATGACACAATAAGACAAAAAACAAACATGAATCCGAAACGGGGTTGGGTTGGTGGTTCTGTGTACCCCTCTGTCTGGATAAGCAGTGGCCACATCCTTGCCCGGGAACTATTGTTTTGGGCGTTTGTTTCAGCCAAAGGTTTTTCTGCAGTAACTTGAGCAATTTAAGTAATACGTACATTAGTTATATATCATTAGAACTGGCATTTTAGTGGTAAATAAAACTACTTCACTTTTGAAAATCGGTTGAGAAGAAAATATTTTTCAGCCAAAATGATTTTTGATGGGGCTTTCACTATGTTTTCTATAAAACGTTCAGGGTGTCTTAGTTTACTAATATCCAACAATTTAAAACCATTTTTGGACAAAAAATCTAAAAAAAAAAAAAATCAAATTTTTCATGCAGCAGAATTTTGCATTGAAAATGACCCATCAAAAACAGCTATCGCACATGCAATTTTTATTTCTCAACCGATTTTGAAAAGTAAGGTATTTTTATTTACCACTAAAAATGTCTGTTTCACTGATAAACAACTTACTTAGGTACGAGATGTATTTGATAAGTCCAAAAAAACTTTGGCTGAAACAAGCGCCCCAAACAATATCAATTTAAAGTAATAAGCATCACTTTTAAGGCCAAGTATACCATCACGTCAAATGTATTTATGTTTGTTTCTGTCTTTCGTACATAATCATTAGCATTCTTTTAGTTCTAATCCTGGATATAATATTGCCTATACTGATATTTAATGAAACTGTTCGGTTGTTACCTGTATGTATTGCCATGCTTTTCTACATATGGTGTAATATGGTATTGTAGGTTTGCGAAGAAGACAATGAAGAGACCCTTACGTTTGGATGGGGACGTTTCTCTCCACGGTAAATAGAGATACCTTGAAATTACGATTGCTAAACATTTACCATTGTTACAAGATGTGACATTTGTTTCCAATGAAGTCAAATTTTTAAAACCAAAAAGCTACTATACCTATGGCTTATCCTTGCTCTGAAAATCCTATTTAAAATTTCAAACTAATATTTTCTGATCTCTTTGAACTTTCACTTAAGCACAGAAACGTGTTGGGCTATATTTAGAGTTGCACAACTTTAAAGTATTTAAAGCTTAAAACTAGTTCGTAGTTCTCTCCATATATAAATGGAGAAATAAAGAACTTATAACTTGTTAGCAGCCTTTGGACACCAACAACATCGACACGTAAACATAAAACATAGAACATGTTCGTTTCCAGGTTTCTACAAAGATTCAACAATATACGTTGGTTTGTCGTCTGGTTGTGCTTGTTCGGATTTGTAGAGGGCGCTGCTGTGAACGGTATTGTAAACATCGTGTTGACCACGTTGGAAAGACGATTCTTACTGCATAGCTCGGAGTCAGGACTGATCGCCAGTGCAACGGATATAGGTATGTAACCTGGTGAAACAATAAACCATACGTTAACTTGCTGAAAAAAAGAAACAGACGGTTTATGAAATTATAGAACTGTATAAGGCAAGTTAACGTTGCAGGCTTCATTTAAAATAGTTTCATGTGTAGCAATAGCTATTTCAAAAGAAACTTATTTTCTTTTACACCGAATTGCTAGGCTGAAAACCTTGCTTAATAAATGGAATGTCATTATAATTAAATATAAACCCGAATATAATGTACGTATGATACTGATGTGAATCTATAACAGGGTACGGAAGGATGATGGATGGATGACTTGTGGGTTGCTTTAAAAGATACTACAAAGATCCTTATTTTGTGTGTTGTCAACCATGCAAGCTTACCTCTTCAGGAAAAATAATATGCATGTTTTCAAATAAAATATTTTTGTTTTGTTGTTTATATGAGTAGTATAGATGGTACTGCTCCAAAATGGTTGTAAATGTATTGCAGGTGCCATCATATTCGTGTTGTTTGCAAGTTATATGGGCAGCAAGGGGCACCGACCCAAGTGGATTGCCATCGGCTGTGTCATTATGGGCGTTGGTTCCGTCGTGCTCTTGATTCCGCATTTTGTAGCTGATCAGTATGATTATAGAGCTGTCGGTAGGTTATGTTGTATAAGATAGGTATACACACATCAACAGTTGTGTTCATCGATACAAATCATTAATTCTATATTAACAAATATCCATGACGGTCACATGCTATGTACACTACCAGGGACGTATAGCTGACCTGAAATGCATATATAGGCCCGACAAATTAGAGGGGTCCGGGAGCATGCTCATCCCTCGTTTGTTTTTAAAATTTAGTTAGGTAATTGTGCGTTTTTGACAGAACACTTGTGTGGTATTTAAAGAAATATGTTTTGACAAATTTGATAATTAACATCTGGCAGAGATGAAGTACCTACACTGTATAATAAAATAAGAAACACATGTTTACCCTTAACCCCACCTCCCCATACGGATTCCGTTTTATTGCATTTTTGGACTTACCGCTTTGTTCATTTTTCAAATTGATGTATAGGCCCGGGCCTATATGGCATACTAGTAGTTTTTATGAAAACATGATATCTTTGTTATCATGCTCGACATGTTACAACGACTTTTGGCGAGTGTTTCAACGAAAGTAGCTATAACAGGAAATGTTGCATACAAGGACCACAGTATAGAAACACGCATGGTAACAAATAATGATAACAAAGATGAATAAAACGCAAGATATGACATCACAAACATAAAATGGTTCACAATGGTTAAATTTGTCAATGATGGTGGGTGACGCTGGAGTGCTCGGTACCCTCGAATAGTTGAGCATTTATTTATTTGTTTTTGTTGAGCCAGTTGTCGTTGTATACTCGTTTAGCATAGTGTTGTTTATCTTGAATCTAACGGTCTCACACCACAATTAATTTTCCCATAGGGTTACTGTACAGCCTTTTCCAACATCTGAGCTTCAAAGCAGGGCAGCAGACATTGTTGTTGGTTTAATATCTTCAGTATAGCCAAGACCAATAATTTAAAACAATAAAATATATAAGTTAGCCAGGTTGGTTTTTTTTCTCGCTCATGTTTTGTGAATCCTATGGAAAATACAAAAATCATACACTATCTAGCTGAATATGTGGCGCTTCGGTCAAACAATTCTGAAATTTGAATGAAACCTCATATCAACATGGGATTTTCTGTATCATCTGTCTTTTACACTGCAGATGTATGCTAAAGCAAAGAAAAACCTTTTTTTTTCAAATTAAAAATTGCCTAAAATTGAGAAAAAATAGAATTATTTTCTGTTTTCCTTTTGTCTCTAGGTCCGTGAGCTTTCAGGGGAGATAATACAGGTGTGAGACCTAACGTGTTTTGATAGGGGTAAATAGCACACACATATGAGACAATCCGATTAGCAATATAGTATGGTCTCAACAGAGTTTATTGATTTAAACATCGAGATGGGCGTAGCTCACTGAAGTGTTTAAATCAACCAACGAGATGAGACCATACTCTATTTGTTTTGTAGCATGTCCAGTTCATCCGTCTTCCATACTCTAACTTCCGATAACTGGTATTATAATACACCAGTCATTCTGACAGGTGTTATTTTCAGTTAAATGATTTACAACTGTGCAATGGAACCATCACCATGCTACAAAGTCAATTATTAAATAATGTTAAAGTGTGTTTAAGAAAACATATAGAATAATACAGTTGTTTCTTAAGGTCATCAGATTTGAAATTCCCTGAAACTTCCATTAAAGAAGTTAACATTAATAAAATAGTTAAACTATTTACTTGCTGTGTTCAATTGAAGCATCTTTGATAAGGCATTTATTTTATTCTGTAGGTGAGACGTCCAATATGAGCTACGTATGTGACACAAGTCGCGTCAGTACATGTATCCAGGACGGGTCATCGTCCGTGTATCTGTACGTGTTCATGCTGGGACAGGCCTTACACGGTATCGGGTTTACGCCAATGTTCACGCTGGGTACGGCATATGTGGACGATAATTCTAAATCCGAGTCCACGGCTATATATCTCGGTAAGAACTGCCTTTTTGTCTTACGTCTTACATGTCCAAAGTCATTCGATCCGAATAAGGAACCGAAAACCATAAACCGAGAACCGGGAACCGGGATACCGAGAACCAATTAAGAACCGGGAACCGATAATCAGGAACCAACTTTAGATTGCAGACAACTAAATATATTCCCATAGGACCCCTGTATGACCTGTCAGCTAATATCTAAAGATTGAACAAGACAACAGATTTTCATTAAATTACCATATTTCATAGATATTTCCATTACAAAGCCTTTGAAAGCACGAAACGTATACATTTCCCAGCTCAAGCTCGATACACGTCTCTGTTTACAAACAGGATGTAATCCGCACTGGATATTAACGTGCATTTTTCTTTGCAGCTTACATTTTCAAAAACATAGTTTTATTCAATTCAGTGATCCTTGTTGTACACATGGTTTATCCTTTGCCTGTTTCAGTCTAATATGTGCTGACCTCTGTGAACGTTCACTTATGCACTGAATCGTACACAACAAAAGGCGGGGCTTATTAGCAGTGCGCAACCTATATGCTCATCGTTGCTTGAAACTGTTTATTAAATCGTATTCATATTGTCTTGTATGACTTTAGACCCGCAAATCTGCAATGTAAGTGCCTTGTCTGATGTCCGACAAAAATAACATCCTAAATGCATATTATTGTTGCTCGTAAACATATTTGTTTCTGTTATCAGGTATGATATACGCCATCACTGCTTTAGGTGTGGGTGTGGGTTATATCGGAGGTGGACAGTTCCTATCGTTATACGTAGACTTCAACACCGTTGATGAGTAAGTGAAACTTAAGTCAGGAATCAGTATCATAAATGTAGCTAACATCAAAGCTTGACACATTATATGTTCTTCTAACACTACTGTTGATAATTACGATCATAAATTTACTTCAATACGAAATATGCAGCAAATTTAAAGTTAGAAAAAGTACAATATACTTCTCTTTTTTTTTTTGATTTTGTAACAAATTATGAATACATTGCACAAATGCATGATTTAACCTTCATAAGTACTCTTAAAACGTTGAATTTTAATTTTTTAGCAAGATTTTTTGGTTTGTTTACCTTGTCAACCAATCAAAATTAAGAGATTCTGTGTACCATGGAACTACATTGGTTATTTTGTTTCAATTCTTTACAAACATGTAAGAAAGGCAAATGTTATGTAATAACGTGACTTTGGTTGTTTTCATTTAGTATAGTGTTACATAATTGATTAAGAAGGTTAATTATCTAATGATGTTTACACGCTAGGATCGTCATTGTATGCACTAGTGACAGACTGATAAATAGTCAGTTCATTCTTGGAATAGTAAAACATGGTCGTTATGTAGTAAGTTGGTAAATGTGTTCTAGACTTGTGGTCACACGACACGATGTATGTTGACATATATATCGAGAGTTCAGTGCAAAACTATTGTATCTCCTTCTTTATTCATATGTAGTTACAATAGTTTTGCGCTGACCCTCGATATATTGCTGGCATGCCATGTGATTACGTTATCACTTTTTATTTCGTATATAAGCATGCTAAGCTGACCATGTTATGTTGAAATTGAGTTTAGAAAGAGAATTTAGAATAAGCCATGAAAGATGGACAATTCTAGCTCATATATTGATCGGACTTTGGATGTTTTAGAATACATCTATGCAATCACAAACTTTAAGTTTCGTTTGTGTTATTTCGCTACATTTGTATTATATATTCAATTTACCACAGGTATTTCACATTTTAACAGCGTGTGTTGTTTTATTAGCATACAGGCTGTTATTAGCATTCACACTACGTTCGTTTAGTGCAGTGTGGCGGCTGTAAAAAATCTCCACGTGCTACGAATCAGTAGTGTAATTTTTACTGGCCCTTTGGGATCAACGAGCCTTATATACGTCTCACAACACAGTTAATTTTGCATAGCCCTGCATATGTAGCAGGACCCCTCTGGACCACTGTAGAACTTAATGAATTTTCTTAAAAATATTTTCTTTGTGAAACTTGATGTCTGTTGCACGAAATATCCAACACAAAACACGGGGTTGACTAATTTGCTTTTTTTTAATATCAATAGTTTGAAGAGACCCTCTTGAATTTGTACATTTCACTGACATTTTCAAATGTATCACTACCCAGTATTAGATTCTCAGATCTGGGCTCAGAAACATTCAGGCATATCCTAACCTGTATGAAATCATGAACTTGTCCCATTCTTGTCACCTGCAACAAAAAAAGAGAAAATATTTGCACATTTTAAGAAATAAGCAAGAACCGAATAACACAGATCTTTTTTTTAAGCTCCAGAAAGTTCCTACCGTGACTCCTACCGTGACTGGCAAGGGAAATAACTGTTTAGTGAGACCTATAGGTGGCTTTGAAGTAGAATACCGCTTAAGCCGGTTTTATGGGCGTGAGAGATGCTTCTTACATTCTTCTCAAGAACAGACTCAATAAAACGAGTCTGCTGCTTTATTCTCCTAATTGTGTTTGTTGCTTTCAAAGGATCACCTTTATCAGTATTTATTATTGATATAACAACGTGATCTTCATTTTGTTTGAAAAAAAAGAACATTTGAACAGAACACTTACATATATGTTGTATTGTGTTCTTACTTTTTATATTGGATAAGTGGCATTATAGAGAAAAAACACCAAATAACCGAGTATAATAGACGTCAGCATTAATTAGGCACTTAAAATGCTTTGTTTTTCATTTGGTTTTGTTTGGTTTTGTTAATAATGCAATAATACAGCTAATGTATTACATGTACACATGTACATAACATTTATTCTTTTTGTTTGAAATGTTTATGTAAAGTGTACACGAACTTCTGAATCGCCCTTCGTACACCACATACAAATGCACTATGACAAATACATTATCGTGTGATTTCAGAGTAGATATTACATCGACAGATCCTAGATGGGTGGGGGCATGGTGGGTGGGGTTTATCGTCACCGCCGTATTGTTTTTCGTAACTGCCCTACCACTCGGAGGATATCCAAGAAATATACCAGGCTAGTATATTATGTCAGTGTTTACTACAAAAGTATACAATTTGTCAATGATGCTATTAAATAATATTAAAAAATATTTCTAACAGTATATTTGTTACAATAAGAAAACACATATTGAAAACATCAAACTAGATATGTACATGCTTATTGTCTAAAGTCGGATATGTACATGCATATTGGCTCAAGTCTGATATGTACATGCATGTTGGCTCAAGTCCGATATGTTCATGCATATTGGTTCAAGTCTGATATGTACAAGCATAGTGGTTCAATTCTGAAATGTATATGCATATTGACTCAAGTCCGATATGTACGTGCATATCGGCTGAAGTCTGATATGTACGTGCATATTGGTTCAAGTCTGATATGTACAAGCATAATGGTTCAATTCTGAAATGTATATGCATATTGACTCAAGTCTGATATGTACGAGCATATTGGCTTAAGTCTGATATGTACATGCATATTGGTTCAAGTCTGATAGGTACCTGCATGTTGACTCAAGTCTGATATGTACATGTCTGATATGTACCTGCATATTGGCTCAACTCTGATATGTACATGTCTGATATGTACCTGCATATTGGCTCAACTCTGATATGTATATGCATATTGGTTCAAGTCTGATATGTACATGCATACTGGCTCAACTCTAATATGTATATGCATACTGGTTCAAGTCTGATATGTACATGCCTCTTGGCTCTCTGATATGTACATGTCTGATATGTACCTTCATATTGGCTCAACTCTGATATGTACATGTCTGATATGTACCTGCATATTGGCTCAACTCTGATATGTATATGCATATTGGTTCAAATCTGATATGTACATGCCTGTTGGCTCAACTCTGATATGTACATGTCTGATATGTACCTGCATATTGGCTCAACTCTGATATGTACATGTCTGATATGTACCTGCATATTGGCTCAACTCTGATATGTACATGTCTGATATGTACCTGCATATTGGCTCAACTCTGATATGTACATGTCTGATATGTACCTGCATATTGGCTCAACTCTGATATGTATATGCATATTGGTTCAAATCTGATATGTACATGCCTGTTGGCTCAACTCTGATATGTACATGTCTGATATGTACCTGCATATTGGCTCAACTCTGATATGTACATGTCTGATATGTACCTGCATATTGGCTCAACTCTGATATGTATATGCATATTGGTTCAAATCTGATATGTACATGCCTGTTGGCTCAACTCTGATATGTACATGTCTGATATGTACCTGCATATTGGCTCAACTCTGATATGTACATGTCTGATATGTACCTGCATATTGGCTCAACTCTGATATGTACATGTCTGATATGTACCTGCATATTGGCTCAACTCTGATATGTACATGTCTGATATGTACCTGCATATTGGCTCAACTCTAATATGTACATGTCTGATATGTACCTGCATATTGGCTCAACTCTGATATGTACATGTCTGATATGTACCTGCATATTGGCTCAACTCTGATATATACATGCATATTGGTTCAAGTCCGATATGTTCATGTATATTGACTTTATTCGGATAAGTACATGCTTACTAGCCAAAATCTGATAATATGTACATGCATATTGGCTCAAGTGTGTTATATACATGTATATTGGACTAATGTTTTTTGTCCCGAGAATTGCACTGAATGTAGATAATCTGTTAAACAGGAACAAGTCAAATCCGGGCAACCAGAGCAGACTCTCAAGATGGGACAACTCAGAAACAGGCAAATAACAAGAAAAGAACAATGGAAAAGATTTCAGAGTTTCCCAGAGCAATACTGATATTGGTTTGTTTAACTTTTAATATGCTATATTGACAATAAGTGCATTATCTTGAGAAAAACATTTAATGCAAGACACTATATCTGATGTTTTCCCGCTTATAGGGGCATTGTCAATTGTCACTATATAATAAACGTAAATTATGAGCATGTATTATCTTTCGGGGATACCTTTATTTACACTGCCCCGTTTTAATGGGATGACAATAGGGTAAGAGTGAGGTTTGGTGCACCCTAGAACATGGTTTAAACCCGCAAATGGCCTTATTTTGCCACTGACCATTCCAAGGCGGTAGCCCTATTGTCAACCCTTTTATGTTTGTGATGTCATATCTTACCTTTTATTCATCTTAGCAACTTTTGTTTGTTTCTGTGCGTGTCTTTGACTGGCTTGAAAGCTACAGTTCCTTTCGACTTTCAATAACTTTATGTGATCATAAATGCAGAGGGTAAATAACATGTATATACGTTTTAGATTACAACTCCAACATACACCCTGGTTGTTTTGGGCGCATGCGCAGAAACTCTTATTATTGGTGGTATTGGTGCCTTTGCACCAAAGATTCTTGAAGAGAAGTTCGATATGCTGCCTTCGGACGCTGGTTTTATAATGGGTGAGTATCAATGCGTATGTTGTATTTGCGTGTTTTTTGTTTTATTTATTTAGAGTAAATATAGTTTCGCTTAAAGTAGCCATCCCGCCACCAACAAACACATTTTACAATATTATTATTTAGCGGGTTTGTTTCTGTAATATTGTCTTATTACCAAGGATATTAATGCATACAGTACAACGTTGAGTTTATACGTTTTCATGTTGATAGACGACATTTTAAAGTCTTTATTATATAATGATGTATTTCAGCGTACAGTTCGATAAAATAACTTTTAACCAGTCAAGTTCATTTGCTAGACTTTATATGGCAGACATGCTTTCTTTCCCAGTTCCCCATGGTCCGTATTAATAAAAGGGTTGATGCACTATTTTCAAACACGATTTATTTAAAAGGGTACTGAAAAACTTGCAAAAAAAACTGAAAGAATTATCAAAATGTCGTGAAAAATAAAGGAGATGTGACCTATTGCAAATTTGCAAAGAACATAAATGGAGGCGGCCATCTCTGAACGATGACGTCATCGCGCCTTTTTACCATATATGACATATTGACAAAATGTCTTTTAAAGCAAAGAAAATCACTGCAAATTGATTAAAAATAAATATACAGATGTAAAATGTATAAATTGTATTTATTTTGCCTTTACAGTGATTTTCTTTGCTTTAAAATACATTTTGTCAATATGCCATACGTGGCAAAAAGGTTCAAAGATTGTCGCCTCCATTATGTCTCTTTCCAAATTTTCAATAGGTCATATCTCCTTTATTGTTCATGGCATTTTGATAATTCTTTCAGTTTTTTTGAAGTTTTTTTTAGAGCCCTTTAAAAAGGAACCTTGTTTAAAAATTGTGCATCAACCTCTTTAACTTAAGTCAAATTTTATCAATTTTTTAAATACCTCTTCCTGTCGATTTAAGACTTTTCTTAATATTGTCAATAAGGTTATAGATAAATAAAACCTACATCTAAATATATATCTTAAAATAAATGGTTTGTAATGTCACTGAGAAGTTAATAAGGATATTTAAACATATTTAGGTAATATTTCCCACTGAAGTTGCTTGATGAATAAGGTCCCTGATCTGTTTCGAGACTTTTTTTTGTATCCTCCGTCGTTTTTGGAGGTTGGTATAGACATAGTGACAGTCTGTGTGTGATTGCTTTTGTGTGTATGTCTGCCAGCTATCAGAAAACTTTACTCAAACAGTTTACATTCGATATATAGTTTTCATAACTTAACAATACGCAGAGAAACCTATAAACTCTTTAATATATGTATTGAACATAATTTCAACTGTTACTCAAACGAGTTAAATTCAAAGCGTTGGGTCTAGCCGCATGTGATGTTTCTGATATAAACAATAACCAGCTTATAACTATAATTGTTACATTATAATTGTTACATTTACAACCAGGCGCCGTCACGTTACTTGGTGGTGCCGGTGGCATGTTGTTGGGCGGACTGTTGATCAAGTGGTTTAAGTTCGGCGTCACGGGCATGATTCGACTGTGTGCATGTATGTCGCTATTGGCAACAGTCATCGGCGGAGGGTTCTTTATTGGATGTCCTCAGGTGGACTTTGCAGGAGTTACAACTGCATATACAACAAAGTAATTCTTTAATTATTGCCCAATTAACCAACTCGATGAGACGATACTCTGTTACTTACCCTGTTGATGCATTTATGCTCTCTACATTGAAGCATATAATGAATGCCGTCCATTATGTAGCTAAGACATACCATGACATTAATTGTATGTTGATACTATACCATGCATAATGCATCATAAGTAAAACTAGACCACCAGTTTATATTAATAGATTAAACAGAGACGTGCTTTCTATCCCTCTATTCTTAAGTGCAGTATGTTTAGTATTCCTGTTCGTTGACTATTTCATTTAGTATGGTACAATGCGAACCTACGGTGCCATTACGTTGGAGTGATGTGGTTTCTATAGTGTCATTTTCCTAATGATTATTATACTTATGTCAACACACATCTGCTTTAAGCAGTATGCATATAAAATCTGCCGACCTGGCGACGGAATGTAAATCCGAGCGTTGAATATGTCTGCGATGTTATATATTTCAGCATGAATATAAAATCTGCCGACCTGGCGACGGAATATAAATCCGAGCGTTGAATAAGTCTGCGATGTTATATATTTCAGCATGAATATAAAGTCTGCCGACCTGGTGACGGAATATAAATCCGAGCGTTGAATATGTCTGCGATGTTATATATTTCAGCATGTATATGAAGTTTGCCGACCTGGCGACGGAATGTAAATCCGAGTGTTAAATATACCAGCGATGTTATATATTTCAGCATAAATATAAAGTCGGCTGGCCTTGCGGCGGAATGTAATACCGGATGTGAATGTGACACCAAGCAGTTCGAACCCGTGTGCGGCAGCGACAGTATGCTGTATTTTACCCCTTGTCACGCAGGCTGTACATATGACTATATTATAGACGCTAAACATTTCACAAAGGTAATTGCGTGTCATGTGTACTAAATATGCATGGAAATGGTATCCTTTTCATGTATGTCACCACCAAAGAAAGGAACAATCAAGCTAACTTTTAAATAAAACATGTATATAGCTAAAGTTTCTCACCATCAATTACCTCTCCTATTTAACTGCAGTAGAAAGTAAAATTAAAATGTATTTTGCCTGTTCTCATTTCTTGAAATTTTAAAAAAGGAATCCAGTCACTTGGTTGCGAAAGACTCTGTAGGATACTGCGAAGTACGTTTTTCGTGAGAAACTCGTAAGGACTTGGTTCAATCTGACTAACAGTGGAAATCCTCAACACACAAACAAACGTCTTCCACCCAGTGACCCTAAATGCAATCCCAAGCTTCCTTTCCAGATAAGCTTAATTTCGGTTTAAAAAGTTTGCATACTGTAAAATTAAAACAGTTTTAGGTAATTTTAAACAGGTTATCGCATTTTATCAGTAAAAAATGTTTTTAAACGTTTTTTATTGTCAAAATATCCGTTATATAATCCTGCTAATATAAGCTTTGCCATCGCTTAATGAAATTAAGACGGGACCATGTAATGGCAGAAACATTTTTTTTGTAAGTGACCTTGACCTTTACCCAAGTGATTCCAAATGCAAATGCAATCCCTACCCTCCATTCCATATAAGCTACCTACCCTTAAGTTTCATCGCAATACCTCACTCCTAACAAAATGTATTGTGCGGAAACCATTTTTCTATTTTTAGTAACAGCGACATTGACCTTGATCCAAGTGAATCCAAATGCAATCCCAATCTTTCTTTCCACATAAGCTACCTACCCAGACAGTTTCGTCAACATGCCTCAGTTCAAACAAAAGTTATTGAGCGGAAACTATTTTTCTATTTTTAGTAACAGAGACCTTTACCTTAAACCCAGTCACCCCAAATACAATCCAAACCTTCCTTTCCGTATAAGCTACCTACTCTGCAAGTTTCATTGCAATACCTAATTCCTAACAAAAGTAATTGAGCGGAAACCATGAGTTTGACGCCTCCTGCCCGCCAAACGACAACTAATAAAAAATAGAAACAGTCTGAATTCATTGCATGGTCCATCCAAGTTCATCCACGAATTTGGTTCCACGCATCTTCCTGTGATGTCATGTGCAGTATATTTCTTTCCAAGAACATTGCATTGATAGTGGCATTTCCAATGCTTACTATAGGTATCTTATACTTCTTCCCCCAAACTATCTACTTATAAATATATTAAAACAAACTTTGGATGTGAAAAATATATTAATTGTGTCCCAAATAATAAGCACATGATAGCACTAACTAGATTAAGATGTTCAGCTCATAAATTGGCTATTGAAGAGGGTAGATTTAGAAATATAGAGAGAGATATAAAAAAGTGTACTTTTTGCAATATAAATGTTGTTGAAGATGAATATCACTTTACTTTAGCTTGTCCGTGTTATAGAGAAATAAGAATAGAATGTTTACCTAGATACTACTGTAGCTGGCCTAGTTTACAAAAGTTTAAATCGTTGTTATCTACGGATAATTCTAAATTATTGAATAGGCTAGCCAGATATATTAGTCTTGCGAATACCAAACGTGAGAGCTTAATTGCAACCGAATAAATACATACTTTTAAAAAGAATGCGCAGGTGCAGTTTTTGTAAGTGTTTTATTATTATTATTATTATTATATTGTATTGTATAACTGTTCTAATAATGTAGTGACCAACAACCCAACACTGTTTTCATAATGCAAATATGTGTTATGGTATTGATATTCGTGAAGCTCGTGCAATCACACTGTAGATTATCTATATAGGTCATAGGTGGATCATGTACTATACATAATATTTAATAGCGTTTCGAGCCATACCTGTGGTGTGAACAACTTGTATGCTATAATTACTTTCAATAATATATACGTGTTTATCCTTAAATTTGTTTACTCATACCTAAATATGTCTCTTGCTCTTCTCCAGAACATGTTTTAATATATGTGTGTATTTGTATTTAGTATGTCTTGTATGTATTACCGCCTCAGTGCTGATGGCGATGGACATTGTAAAATGTGTATGCTTTAATAAAAATTGAAAAATTGATTGAAAACTATATATTCTGCGTCTTTGCTTTTTCAGATTTACAATAACTGCACTTGTGTAACGGAAAGTCTTCAGCATCTGAGTCCATCTACAGTCACAATAGGAAGTGCGCGAACTGGGCCATGCGCATCTTCCTGTGACGTCATGTATCTATTTATATTACTTTTATTTGTTGCATTGCTGATGACATTCACAACAGTTACACCAGCATCGATGGTTATCCTAAGGTAATGCACTCCACCATGGATACCTTTATTACTTATTCTTTCGTTTTGGAATTAAATGTTACAAGTTATATGAACTATAAACGATACTTATCCACTGATTTCTGATTGAACTTATATTAAGCCCTACGTAGCGTAAAATAAAGATAATTTAATTTTGCTGATATGATTATTTTATTTTTTAAAGATGTGTGCCTGCTGATCTCCGTGCACTTGGACTCGGATTAGAATGGGTGTGTCTAAGATTATTAGGTACAGTTGGATTTACATCATCATCAATATCGAATACAGCCAAGAGCAAACCTTTAAATGGCATACAAATGAAGTATATTATTAGATGTTTGGTTTGCTGTTGAATCCGCATGTGTTCGCACATTTTTAATTATATAATATGTAATACATTTCTAATTCCTGCTTTTTTGCTGTCTGCCTTTTGTTGTTGTTTCATTCAAAAATAATCATTTTTCGGAAATCAATATGATACATACATTAGTATAACTATTCTTGTTTCAGTCAAAGGTTTTTCAGCATTAACATAAGCAGTTTTAAAAATCGGTTGAGAAATAAATATTTTACAACCAAAATGCTTTTTGGTGGGGCTATTTCCATGTAAATTCGTTGTGCTGGGACAAAAGAAAATTAAGAAAACTCAAATAACTTCCGTTAGCCTTAATATTTTGCTATAAACTTTCATAGTGTCTTAATTTACATTGTTTCAACACATTAAATTAATTTTTGGATAATAATTCTAAAAGATATATATATATATTAATTTTTCGATTCATAAATTGTTTGATTCAGCAGAATTTCCCATTAAACGGTCCTATCCAAACAACTTTCGCAGGTGAACTTTTTATTTTCTCAACCGATTTTGAAAATTAAGGGATTTTTATTTACAACCAAAAATGTCTGTTTCTCTGATATATTCCTACATCTTGTTTAGGTAATAATTGAATTTTGTCTTAAAAATAAAAATAATAAAAGATAGATAGATAGATAGATAGATAGATAGATAGATAGATAGATAGATAGACAGACAGACAGACAGACAGACAGACAGACAGACAGACAGACAGGCAGGCAGGCAGGCAGGCAGAGGTAGGTAGGTAGGTAGGTAGGTATTGTTTGCAAATATATTGGCCTTCTATATAAGTATAGGAGGTCACCATTACCTTGTGACCACTCTCAATCAATTAGATTCCTGGAATCTAGTTTATTTGTGTCATTATACAAGTATAAAGTAATCCACTGACTTTTCTAATAAGATAGAGCACATGTCAAGTACACAAATGACGGTGGTAATTTAGTCGGAAGAAAAAGTATAAATTATACTTAAACATCGTAAAACGGAAATCTATATTAAAATGCACTATATGGATTATTTAACGATTGGATTTGTTTATCACGAATTCTTTCATTCGATGTGTAGTTGATTTTATTGAACTGTTTAGCAATATTAGTTTATATGACCTTTAATTCTATTAACAGGCACAATTCCTGGACCTGTTCTCACCGGAACTGTCATTGATAGCGCATGCGCACTCTGGCAGGATATTTGTGGGACACAAGGCTCATGTTGGTTCTACGACAGATTTGAGATGAGTTGGAGGTTGTTTACATGGTGGGTCGCCGTGAAGGTGTTCAGTGCCCTTATGTTCTTGTTGTCCAGTAAAGTATACAAGGAGCCGCTAGATGGCGACACTGACAATATGGATACCGATGGCAATGACGTAGAAATAGATCAAAATAACATTATGGCTGAAGAAAACATAGGAAACGATCTGGCATATATATAACTTAATATAGGGTAACAGAAGGAAGATTAAGCTTTGCACCAATTTAACAAATATTTATTTTTTATTTTTTTCAAGTTAAGTTATCTATATTGCATCAGTAACTATCTTACACAAATATCTAAGTAATGGACAATGGTTATGAAAAAAGAGAAACATAACGGTTAATTAGTAGGCCTAAATACCGACAAGTTTCGTCAGATGTATATATATAACGCCGTGCAGCAATCACCGGAAAAGGAAAACGGACGCTGTAGTTTTATATTGTTAGTTTTATATCGAAACAAATATAGGTCTGTTTTTCGTCGAGATGATTTTTACTTGCAAAAAGTTTAAACAGTAGAATGGATTTATTTATTATCCCTTATTGACAATAATAGTGTTTCATGAAACAATGGTAATATGGGCAAAAGTGCTTAACCCCTTTCGGCGCCACAGGCGACTCCAGTCGACATCTCGGCAGAGCGCCATAGGCGACTCCAGTCGACATCTTATAGTGTGATATCAATTAATTTGGCGCTGGGAGAACATTTCAAAAAATTATTTGGCGCCGAAAGGTTTAAGAACATGGGCAGCAGCTAATTGTACACTTGTATAGTTAATGAAGAATAATCTTATATACAGCTACACTTTGAAATAAAGTACGAGTCTTGTGGAAGACAAAACATGTTCCAGATCTATATTAATCTCTGTTAAGCTTAGAATGTGGTCGGTATGCAAGAAGAGGCTGCTTTGCATTCGTTCGCTATAATGCAAATACATAACCATGATTTATCTGTAACATAATATGGAAGACGGATGCGGCCATTTCGACTTTTCGACTTCGCGACTTTTCGCCCTGTTAATACAAGGCGAAAACTCGAAAGCGAAAAGTCGCCAACACGAAAAGTCGAAGGCAAAAAGTCGCAAACTCGATATTTTGGACGAAATGTCGTGGCGAAAAGTCGGAATTTTACAATATCGGATTGGCGACTTTTCGCCTTCGACTTTTCGGGTTGGCGACTTTTCGCCTTCGCCTTTTCGTGTTTGCGACTTCGACTTTTCGAGTTGGCGACTTTTCGCCTTCGACTTTTCGTGTTGGCGACTTTTCGCCTTCGAGTTTTTGCCTTGTATTAACAGGGCGAAAAGTCGCGAAGTCGAAAAGTCGAAATGTCCGCATCCTTCTTCCATAGTAGCTTAAGTTTAATAATATTTTATTGCAGATATGTTACAATACATCAATTCAACATCACAATATTCATAGAAACATATGCAAATGGATTGAACTACAAGTTATTACAACATTAGTTACAGTTCTCTCCATTGTGGCTGAAAAAGTGTATATGATTATCGGTTTGAAATAGTAACAATATACTTAAATATAAATTTGATAAGGAAAAAAGAAGAAAATAATAATAATAAAAAAATAATCCAAAAATGTAAACTCTGCCGTGCCATTCTACCCCCACGCAATCTCCACCGAATTAACACCACAATATCCCCGTTCAGGCTGATAGAAACATAGCGACAGTTGATATAGACAAAATACAACGCTATATTGATACAAAGTTAAGGATTTTGGAATCGTTTTAGTGTTTTTAATATAGTTTTGAACTTGAGTAAATAGAATATGATTTTCCTCGTCTCTTAGTGGGTCGATGCCGTATAAAAGTTTGTGAGTACTTAAAGGATGAAATATACGAGTGTCTAAAAATAAATGCCGTCTTTCATTTCTGAAAATTACACATCAGTAGTATAGAAAGGGTGGGTACGAGCGCAGTTTTCCCTCGCGGGGAATGAGAACAACTAGTGAAATATGCCAGGGAGAACTCAGGCGTAACTCTCATTTACACCACCAAGATCTAAATGTAAGTCACGCCTAAATCAACACCAACATATTTCAACAGTTTTCTCAAGCAACCCCGCTCTGGAAAACTCCCCCCTCCCCCCCCCCCCCCCCCTACCCCCACAAGAAAGAGGACTACGAAAAAGGTAAATGGCAATAATTTCACCCAATGTAATATGCGTTTTGCTGGGGAAAAACAGGATTGAAAAGATCGGATTTTTGAAATTGTATTCGTAATTGTTTTAGACAAGCCGATTGCGGAGATTTTCCGATCTTATTTGTTTACAATCGGAACTACCTCGTCTGATTAGCAAAGAGTTCCGATCGATTCGTTTGCTATCGGAACTGCGCCGAATAGTTTGTAATCGCATTGCGCATGTCCGAGAAAATCGTAAAAACTCGTAGTTCTCCGGCAGGAATAAACGGCTGGGCAGCATTTTATTCAAGATATTGTTTTGATCATAATAAATAATTTACAGACCTGGAATACGAAACATGTTTCTTCTTAGAATACTCATAAAATAGCTTTGTATACATATAAATGCAGTAATATTGAGTATTTAATATTTTACATTAAAAATCGCGTAGATATAGGTAGTGCCTCTTTAAATGATTAGAGATAGCGATTGGATCTATTAAAGTGCTTGAAGTGTTAGTTACACGAGTTGGATCTTTAATTATATTTATCATATTATTAAGAGTAAGTATATCCCGAAATTTATGATTTGACAGGTTTAATTGGTCTTCATTAATGTCACCAAAGATAATGATATTTGGAGTTATTTCAGAAGCATGTTCAATGCAGACGTTTAACCTGTCCCAGAATTCAACTGCATAGTGCAGTGGTCGATAAAGTGTGCATAATAGAAAAGACTGGCTATTATCTTTAATTTCAACCCATATTGATTCAGGAAGTAAATATTCCAGTTCAATTTTCCTATTTGGTCTTAAATGGGGCGAGATATACATTAATAATCCGACAGAATGAGATGTATTATCCTTACGGAACATAGCATCAAAAGTTTCTAAATGTAACATTTCGTTTTCAATATCAGTCGATAGATGAGTTTCAGTAAAACACAATATATCAAAATCCACGAAGTTGTCTTTGATATAGGCAAATTTGTTCCTAATACTACGAATATGTTGATGTATTATTGAGAAACATTGCCTTGTGTCATAACTTGGGCCCGGATTCAGTTCTACATCTCCTGATAATATAATTAAAGTACTCATAATTAGGAAAGAAGTAAATATTTTGCATGATATCGCATGTTGAAAATATATTCGGATTAGGTTTATATTCATGATTAATTTTCTCCGATAATGAATTAAACGTGTGACATACAACTAATACGGCAATGAGTGCAATATAAGGATGCGCAGTGTTTAAATAAAAACTAACAATTAATTGAGCAGCTCTTACTAAACAATATAAGATTATCTCAAGTGTCATATTAAGAGGGTGCATATAGCACGTACACGATTTTAGAATTCGCTGTCGCCTGTTATTATCAGTTGTCACTTCCCTGATAAGTGGATGGAAGGTGTTTTGATTCCTGTGCACAAAAAGGGAGATGTTAATTTTGTAAGTAATTATAGGGGCGTTACATTAGTGAGTTGTATGTCAAAACTGTTTACTTCAATTTTAAACAACAGAATAGAATATTTTTGTGTAAAAATAATAGAATTTCAGATGCCCAGTTTGGGTTTAAAAAGGGGCATTCAACGGTGGATGCAATGTTTACTCTTTTATCTATTGTTCAAAAACATTTAATTGAGAAAAAAAGATTATATGTGTGTTTTATTGACTTAAAACGTTGTTTTGATAGCATAAATAGAAATGCACTCTGGTATAAACTTTATAATACATGTATCCAGGGGAAGTTACTGCGTGTTATAAGGGATATGTACAGTAAGGTTAAGTCATGCGTAAAGAGCAGTGTAATAGTTATTCTGAATACTTTGAATATGCGGTTGGTTTACGTCAAGGAGAAGTGATTTCCCCGATCTTGGTATCTTTGTTTATGGAAGATTTAGAATTGTTTATGCAAAATGATGGTAATTCTGGTTTGATAATTGATGAAATAGTTTTGATACTTCTTTTATTTGCTGATGATATGACCGTCGTTGGGAGGTCGGTAGAGGAGTTACAAAATAGCTTAAACCTTTTGTATACGTACTGTAACACTTGGGGCCTGGAGGTTAATACCGAAAAAACGAAAATTATGGTGTTTAAAAGTAAAGTAAAAAAAAGAAAAAAGAAATAGAGAAATAGAAATACATAACGATGAGAAATGGAATTATAACGGGGTTTTAATAGATGTGGTGGACAACTTCAATTATTTGGGTACAATTTTTAATTACACAGGGTCCTTTTTAAAAAATCAAGAGCATATTATTGTGAAAAGTCATTAAAAGCTCTAAATGCTTTATTATATAACTGTAAGAAAATAAATTTAAAACCTAAAATTGTATGTCAATTGTTCGATTCTTTTGTTGGATCTATTTTAGGATATAGTTCGGAGATATGGGGTTTTAATAAGTTTAAGGAAATTGAAAGAATACATTTGAAAATTATGAAGAGAATATTAGGGGTAAAATCAAACACTAGTTCTAGTGGTGTATATGGAGAAATGGGTAGATACCCTCTTTATATAACGCGATATGTGCGTATAATAAAGTACTGGTGTAAAGTTGCAAATAGTGATAATATTCTAGTTAAAACAGTGTATACCCAAGGTGTAAATGATTGAGAGAGAGGCTATAAAAATTGGGTTGCAAGTGTTAAAAATCGTTTGCATAGTCATGGACTTGGATATGCTTTTTATAATGCAGTCCAGTTAAATGTAAAATAATTTCTAAATGTTTTTAAACAAAGAGTTATTGACAATTTTATTCAACAGTGGCATGTATCAATCGATAATAGTCCAGGTTTAGACTCATATAAATGTTTCAAGAATAATTTTGAGTACGAAATTTAGATATGTTGCCTTACTCATTGAGATGTATTTTTTCTAAAATTAGGTTGTCATCTCATCCTCTTAGGATTCAGACGGGCAGATTTGCTCCAAACAGGTTAGCACGAAATGAAAGAATTTGTCTATATTGTGATTCTGGGGATATAGAAGATGAGTATCATTTCATATGTATTTGTAGACGTTTCAATGACTTAAGAAAAAAATACATTGAGAAATATTATTTTATTAGACCTACAATGTTTAAATTCATTGAGCTTATGAAATCAAATAACAAAAAAATATTACTAAATTTGTGTAAGTATATTAGAGAATCTCTTAGTATTAGACATTCTCTAATTGTGAACCAGTAATGTATTCATCCTCTCTCTTGTCACGTGATGTATTGTAAACTTAGATATGTATTAGATGATTTATTATGTACAAACCTGAATAAAATTATGTTATGTTCTATAAAGTCCAATAGTCGCTCTCCATGAGTTTAGGTCATTACCGATGGGGATAAATTATAACGTCAAATATAATGAAGAGCGACAATCGGACCAATGGCAAGTGAGTGGGTGTGAACAGGAATATGCGAGACGATATGGTGAACAAACACGGGGGCACGGCAGGCTCGGGAGTACAAAACATAAACAATATGAAAAGCATGTGCTTTTACACTGAGAAAAAAACAACAACACAAAAACAGAACAAAACTGTATCCTAGAACGAGAAAATTAGATTACAAAAAAAATATATATATATATATCAGCTTACGTTAAAATAGTGCTTTCATTTCCATAGTAACAACTTCAAACGTGCATACCTATATCGTTTAATAAATCCTGCAATTTCCTGTGTGAATCACTGATCTGCATTTAAAGGGACACATTTTGATTTGATTAAAACTCGCAGCGTTCCGTTATTTTGTCTACATAACCTATATAGTTGCATAATTAATGTTAATAATTAAAATAGTTCAAGACGAAATGTTTTTACATATTACTAAATATGGAATAAATTGCACCAATATATAATTTAAAAAAAAAGGTAAAATATGGAAGAAAATTGAAATCTAATTTTTTTAAATTATGTGCAAGCGGTTTAATAAATCGAGTTGCTAATTTTATTCTTGTTATAAAACTCAAGATTGCCATGTATCCCTTTAAGCAGATCATGTATACATGTAAACGTATGGTTTTATGTGGCAACCTAAAGAAATAAACTAGAGTAAGATGATATTTAGGTTGAAGCTTTTTCTTTATTACAGGAAAAAACAAAACACATTTTCCTTTTAATTACTACTTAACTGAATATTTGTCTAACTTTCATGTGTTAAGACAGATGCAACGCGAAAAGTGCACAGAAGTACAACAAACGAAAGACAGTTCTAAAAGACGACAATTAAACCACGAAAATGCGATGCTTTATATTTACGTCCTATCGTTATATTGCGTGACGTTATTTCGTCCTTTAGCTTCAATAATGATGTATTTTGTAACGACGTTCTGTTGTCTTTTCTTTTTGTTGTCTTTTCGTTCTGAAGTGCAATGCAAAGGCAGGCTTGAATACATCGTGGCACGGTAGGGACTATGTTATCCGACAAGGCTCAAGCAGTGTGATACGACGGTTTGTTTTATTTCTCTCAGATAGATGAGGCAACAACTACGTTACTTCCTCTATTGTTAGCCAGTAGAGCGTCCCAAGCTCTTTAGTATCTCTTGTTTATTTATAATGCATGACTCGGTTTGTTGTGGGATAATCGTGAACCGCAACACACTCACTAACTCGCTTTTACTCGACAAAGTGTGGGCTCTATAACTCCTGAGAGAACAGTTTGATAATTGTCTTCAATCTTTACTTGTCGTGGTCTACATGGTTTATTTTCTTGTTTTCCGGCTTTAGGATGAAAGGCTTTCTAGGCTCTTCTTATATTCATATATACATGATCATTAGTATTTGTTATATAGAGGATCTTAGATGAGTGACTATTATTATTGATTTTATTAAACGAGTTGGATAAAATGATAGGATACGAGTCTCTGTCTTTTTATCCAACGATTTTTTTAAAGTCAATAATACACAGTCAAGAATTTTAGATTCTGTTTATCACATAACACACCTACGACGTGATATTTTAATATTTACCTGATATACTGCGGCAATCATGACACGTCGTTTTGTTGCTTACGTCGCTACGTTACGCGGCTGTTAATGTGTTCGCCCTACAAATAATGCGACACCTTAAACCAAATTTAACGTTACTAACATGCATTTTGATGAAGTAAGATTTCAGTAATGATAAATAGTTAAGGTGTCTGAAAGTATCATATGATATATCATGCAAACAATTGGGATTAAATGTTTTACTGTAGGCCTATAATTAGATACAAACACAGTGATTCGGTTCTAATTGTAATACACTAGATATTACGAGATATACTTCTTAGCTTTATTGCACTCCCAAAAGCCATGTTATGTGATAAACTAATATTGCCCAATACTGCAGCCTGGTTTGCTAGAGGACATAACCTGGAGATTGTTTTATTTACACTGTCCCGTTTAATTGGGAGGACAATAGGGTAAGAGTGAGGTTGGGTGCGCCATAGAACCTGGTTTAAACCTCAGAGGCCTGTTTGCCACTGATTACTCCAAATTGTCTGCCATTTATTGTTTGTGGTGTCGCATACTTTGCTTCTATTTTTCCTTGTAATTAAGAGATAACCATGCTAAGATGGTAACGTTATGTGACGCAGTAGCGGAGCCGTAAAACGTAATTTCAGACCGTCAAACCAACCACATACCGTCCCAGATTGAAAATCTTAGCATGGTTATCATTCTAATACTTTTCCATTCAAATGCTACAAAAATAAAAAATAAATCATACTTACACACTTGTTTTTCTATGAAATCTCAAATTTACGTATGCCAACATTTTGATGACGTCATCCAATGACGTTGTTTGTATCACCGTTAAGTGACGTCACATATTTTTCAGGCGGTAAATCGGGAGTTTTACGGTCGCAACTTCAATGCGGGGAACCCACGTGACTTTTGAATAAGGTTCGCATTAGAAAACGTCCCCATCAGGTGAGTCTTGTCGAATAACTTTTTTGTTATTTAAACGATTGCGATAAGGTAAAGTCTAAAGAAGACACCAAAATAGTACCAACCCTCAGTGCAAAGCGTCTGTCGGCTGTCTGTAGCCGTTTGTTACTGATGCTCGAACAACTTTTTTCTCATGTCAAAACAAATAAGGATAACGTTTGCATTTTTTCATGATTTTCAGTGTGTAGGAACCATTGGTACCTATATTTTATCAACCATTTATTTCAAAATGTACATGTTATACTAATAGTTTTACGGAAATGCTGAAACTTCTGCAATTAAACTGAAATTAAGTTTTGAATATCGTTTGCATCGGTTTTAAAAGGATTATCGTTCGCATTAAAATTACTAATTAAAACCAATTATGCAACACGTTACTAGATTTACTACGCCTTAATTGTTTGAATATGCGTATGCTTTGACGCTTTTAACATTTCTTTTCAATAACTAATAATCATTTTTTAGTACGTTATAAAAATAACGATTTCTGTTTAGACGCCATTCTTAATTCGTTTTTGCTCTATTGAAACGCTAATGTGATGCGATCAGCCCATCGTCCGTCTATCGTCAATTGTCCGTTTACTTTCTTTGTTGGAATCATAACGAGTTTCATAAATCGTATGTGGAATGGAGACGAGTTTTAGATCCTCTTTATAGTCAAATTATTTATTTATAAAAGGTAACATGGACATAAAACCGCCACGACATTTGACAAACTTTAGCTCCAGAACGGCTTTCACACTAAATGGTCATACCGTCATGTCATAGTAATATATCTAGAGTCTTTCAAAAGGAATATTAAATAAACAATAACTATTTCTTCAAATTTTCGAACTCTTGTTATTTTTCAAAAAAAATCAAAGAAATACAACTGTCAAGTAAATTCCATATTTTGTTATATTGGCTGACTTTATGATTTGATTATGTTACTTTTTACTTTTTTTCTTGAAAAAGATCAAGAGTTCGAAAATTTGAAGAAAATAGTTATGTCATTGACAAATAAGGTAACAAAGCGTTCGTTTCGTGTATACAGTATTTAAATATGTTTTAGAAATGACATTGTTATGCTGACATTTAAAAAGTTAAAAATTGATTTAGTATAATGAATTGTTGGATAATTATAAGTTTGTTTTTCAAGATTTATTGTATTTATAAGAACTAAAAGAGTTTTAGTAACTAAAATGCTTATGCAAAGATTTTATGTCCATTCATCACATAACAACTTCAGTGGCACGAAACAGTGTTGCTTCTAGAAATTTTAAAAGTTTAAATGTGTGTTTATCATGTTTATGGGCGGGTGAGTGTGGGTACTTTCTAAACAAGACGCTCTACTGGCTAAAATGGTTATTATATCAAGGGGTTTCATCATAAAATTCCCTTCAGTATACGTACTTTTTAAAATGTGCAACAACACCCACAGCCGAAAGTTAAACCCAGGACCCCATGCTAACAAATGAAAAAGAAAAAAAAAGGTTTACACAAAACAACAAAAAACTACCTTTTCTTTAGCAGCAAAACAGAAAAAATGATAAAAGAATTTTGTTTTATTTAATGTTGGCCTTCAGTGGGATTTGAACCCACGGCCCTAATTTCTCAGTGTTCGGATTTTTCATATTTTAGTAACGCGGCTATATTTATTTGCTGGATTGGGACGATTTGTATCAATCTGAGAGAGGATCACGCAAAGATGCTTCTTGTGAAGTTTCGTCAGTCTACCCAGCAGTTCATTTAGGAGAATTCTTTTAAAGAGTTTTCTGTTCTTAGTAACGACGGCCATATTTGTTGACGGATTGGTACGATTTGTATAAATCTTAGGGAGGACCATATTGCAGTTTCGTCAAATTCTACCCACAGTTCATAAAAAGAAGTCGATTTTCTATTATTTGTTGACGGATCGGGACGAGTTGTATAAATCTCACTTCCTGTGAAGTTTCACCAATGTTGAAATTCTAGCTAGCAATTTCAGAGAAGTTGTTTGAAGCAAAAGTTAAAGACGGACGGACTGACGGACGGACGACGGACAACTCGCCATTCACTAAGCTCTGCTGGAGTAAAAATAGGTGCTAATCCAGCTTCAAAGGTGTGCGTGTGCGGGTTGGTGTGTGGAGGGGTGGGGTTTGGGGGTGGAACTCTATTGCTGATATAAGAAATTGAGAAAACAATGCAAAACCACTTATATTGACACACTGTTTGATTTTACGCCTTTAAAGACCTTATTGAAACGATGACTTTTTATAATATTCCTTTTCTCGGACTAATCAAATATTGAATTGTGAGGCATCATAGTTTATTTTTATTTTATTTCTTTCGATATGCTATGTAACTATAAAATCAGTTATAAATTAGAAATGTGCCCACATGACATGGATGCCCCTGCTTTTGCTTCACATTTTATTACTGTTTGAAGGGACGTAACTCTGGAATTACTGAGGCGATGGGGTCGAACTTGGCCGAGACATTTTGCCCACATACTAGGAGAAGATTAAATAACAGTGACGCAAGTTAGAGTGTGGACAACATTTTCCACACGCACGGGCGCACGACGAATGTAACACTATACGAGGTGTGTTCTAGAGGTTAGTAGACGTTTCCCGTGATTCGGCTAATTGTGCCTCAATTTCTGTGTAATTCTTGTTGAATATATCTTATTTTTTTTTATTTTTTTTTTTCAATATATAAATATATTAAAGCTTTTAAAAAATATACGCTTCTATGGCAACCAATATAACTAAAGACGTGGTGTATATATTTCTAAATGTATTGATATTTTTGATTAAACAATTTCTGGGTGAATAATTTAGATATATTAATTCAACTTACACAACAACATAGGCACAATTAACAGAAAACGGGAAAGTCTACGAACTTCTCGAACACCCCGAGTATATTCGAAAGGCGGAGGCATTAAACATATCTTAATATCTCGAGAAGAAGGGAACAATTTTTAGAAATTGCAAATGCGAAAGCTGAATACCGATTGTTCAATGTTTTAACTCAATAAAAGATGAAAGCAGCAAAACCGTGTGTTTCCAAACAATTAATTCTTGTTTATGTTGATCAAAGTAGATATACGGTACGAATTTATTATTTCGTTTTAAAAGTCAATCCATTTGAAATGATAGGTATTTGTGCATGACAGACTACTGAAAACATCAAAATCACAATTCTCCAACGGTAGCAGTCGTCACATAAAGAGTTTATGCATATCATGTTTTGAATTAAATAAAAATAAGAAGATGACATACTTGCAAAACCGATGCAAACACTATAGTGGAACATAATATCAAAACAAATAAGGCGTAATAGTAAGTTTTGCATATTTGTTTTTAATTTGTAATTTTAATGCAAACGATATTCCTTATAAAACCGAAGCAAACGATATTCAAAACTTAATTTCCAGTTTTTTTGTGCAAACGTTTCAGAATTTCCGTAAAACTACTAGTATAACATACATTTTGAAATAAATGGTTGATACAATATAGGTACCAATGGTTCCTACAATGAGTAGATTTAACTTTTAGACTGAAAATCATGAAAAAATACAAACGTTATCCTTATTTGTTTTGACACAAGAAAAATGTTGTTCGAGCATCAGTAACAAACGGCTACAGACAGCCGACAGACACTTTGCACCGAGGGTTCGTACTATTTTGGTGTCTTATTTAGGCTTTACCTTATCGCAATCGGTAAAATAATAAAAAAGTTATTCAGACAAGACTCACCCGATGTGGACGTTTCCGCCATGTTTTCTAATGCCAATAGTAATGCGAACGTTATTCAAAAGTCACGTGGGTTCCCCGCATTGAACTTTGAGACGTTAGCCAATGTAGCAACGTGTTACATAATAGTTGCAATATAATTGCTGTTTGTTTTGATAGTGTATTTTGGTTGACTCTGTTCTGTGAATGCTGCATTTCCGTTTCGACTTTTATATCCGCTTTCATAGACTGATGTTTTTAAAACAAAAACAAAAATAGCATATTTCAAAAATTGTCTTTCAGTAGACAAGTGCATTCTTTACCAGCGGTACATTGACCTCTGTTAACTTCTAACAAAAGTAGTCTGTGGTGACATGATAATTTGTCACATGACCATAGCTACAATATATCAACAATATTCAAAACGGTGAACATAACCTTCATCACAATGACACCACCAACTATCGGCTGCTGATTGACATGTAAATAATCGAAAGAAACGCGGCTTATTTTCTACATTTTTATATATTTTTAGGTTGGTTATTTAAGTTTTGGTAGGTTGTTTATGAGCTATGAACTTTCGGAAAATGCTGATAAGAAAAAATGCTGTATTTTAACTTTGATGGTGTCTATTTTGAATGTTTTGAGGGCGGAGTGATATGCCAAAGTATAAACGTTATTCTACCGCAATATAATTCTGCGCATAACTTACTGTTTGTTAAAACATTTTAGCAGAACAAATGTTGTATTTGTTAGTTTAAGTATTTCATATCAAGCTGAATTAGAAAACATGTGTCACCAGGTCATTTTGCATTTTCATCGTATGCCAAGATTCTTGGTATTTCTGAGACGTTGACAGAGGTGTATGTGAATGCAAGGAACGACAACTCTGGGTAGAGATTGAGACAAGTGGTGTATCGCGTTTATTCATATTACCGCAATGATATTGATTGGCAAATATTTTAGAGTATAAACAACCTTCCCAAAAGTGTGCCTATGCATAATTTAAACGAGAGTGTTTTAAAAATTCGCATAATATATACCGTAATAAGTTAACAAATTATCGTACCTGTAAATGAATATTAAGATTAAGAGTTGATTTGCGTAGTTTTCTACAACACCGGTATTGAAATGATACAAAGTTAAGAGTTAATAACCATTTATCAACACAACCGGTATGCAGCATGTACAAGGTCAGGCCTTAATAAGCACGTATTAACACAACCGGTATACAAAATAAAGATACAAGGTCAGGCCTCAGAAACTAAACGGTGAAGATAGGGAATTCCAACCCGAGGTATAAGTGTTTATATCGGAAAACGAATTCCCTATATGAACCGAATAACGATGATAGATTATTGTTCTTGCATATCAGAGACATGTTGTGCGTTGACGCCGCCAGCTACTAACGTTTTGCATGTTTTCCTGCATACCGGATTTTGGTGCGCGCGTGTCTTTAGCTGTACCCATAACGATTATAAGAATCTTTCATGGGTATAAGATGAAGATAGGGAAATCCCAGTGTTTTTATCCGAACCGATTCTTTTTCTTGTATATCAGAGACATGTTGTGTGTTGACGCCGCCAGCAACTGACGTTTTCATGTTTTCCTGCATACCGGATATTGGTGCGCGCTTGAATTTTATCTCGACTCAAGGGTGAGATGGAAAGTTCTTGCATACCGGACAAGGATATCCGTCATTTTATCGGGGCTAGATATTTCCATCTCACCCTAGGGTCGAGATAAAATTCACGCGCGCCAACATCCGGTATGCAGGAAAACATGCAAAACGTTAATAGCTGGCGGCGTCAACGCGCAACATGTCTCTGATATATGCAAGCAAAAGAATATATCATAGGTATTCGGTTCAGAGAGGGAATTCCAACCCTCGGTATAAGTGTTTTAATCGGAACCTCGGTTCCAATAAAAACACTTATACCTCGGGTTGGAATTCCCTATCTTCACCGGATACCCATGAAAGATTCTTATATTCCATTCCCCATGTAAAACGTGGATAGCATTATCCGGTATGCAAGAATAATGTTTATGTGTCGATTAAGAGAAATGTTTATTTCATGGTTTCTGAAAATACCTGTGATTGAATATGCGTAAAATGAATTATGAGTTGGTAATTAATTCAACGCTCCAGTTTTGAGGCTTGGCCCGGCTGGTTAAAGCCGTTTATATTGTGTCTATAGAGTTTGGATTCTCAAAATATGTAAGTTATATACCTCGTCGTCAGGAGGTTTAGAAACGGTGTACATATGTTGTAAAATTTGGCTGTTGTTGGCGGGATAGCTACTTTAAGCATGCATCAACAAAACCGGTATGCAAAAACATGCAAGGTCATGCATTATTAAGCATGCATCAACAAAACCGGTATGCAAAACATGCAAGGTCATGCATTATTAAAAGGTCATGCATTATTAAGCATGCATCAACAAAACCGGTATGCAAAAACATGCAAGTGCATGCATTATTAAGCATGCATCAACAATATTGGTATGCAAAAACATGCAAGGTCATGCATTATTAAGCATGCATCAACAAAAGCGGTATGCAAAAACATGCAAGGTCATGCAGTATTAAAAGGTCATGCATTATTAAGCATGCATCAACAAAACCGGTATGCAAAAACATGCAAGGTCATGCATTATTAAGCATGCATCCAAAAAAACGGTATGCAAAATCATGCAAGGTCAAGCATTATTAAGCGTGCATCAAAAAAACCGGTATGCAAAAACATGCACGGTCATGCATTATTAAGAGGTCATGCATTATTAAGCATGCATCAACAAAACCGGTATGCAAAGGTCATGCATTATTAAGCATGTATCCAAAAAAACGGTATGCAAAATCATGCAAGGTCATGCATTATTAAGCGTGCATCAACAAAACCGGTATGCACAAACATGCAAGGTCATGCATTATTAAGCATGCATCAACAAAACCGGTATGCAAAAACATGCAAGGTCATGCATTATTAAGCATGCATCGACAAAAAATATATTTCCAAACAAGTAATTCAAATAGTACATTATGTTTGTAATTTAAAGCACATATTCAACAGAAATAGTAGTGTATGCGAAACTGAGGTTATTATATCTACAGTAAATGTGTAAACACGCTGTTCATGCTTTGGTAACGTACTTACTGGTAACTTACTGGTCCGAGGCCAATGGTAAGCCTGTGGCTTCTGGCGGCCCTTCTCTTTGTTGGTTTAATGGTCGAGAGTGTCTACTGGAAACAACTAGCATCAAATTGTATTTGATTATTATGCCAATGTTTGCTTAGTCTGCTTTTAAAGGCATTCACACTCGGTGCTTGGACAATACTGTCAGTTAGGGAATTCCAATCTTCCACCACCCAAAATAATGAAGAAATTGTTTCCGTGTTCAGTTCTGGCTTGTTTTTTCAAAAGTTTTAGGGTATTCCCTCTTGTTCTAGTAAACGTTGCTAAAGGGAAACAGTTTTGGATTGATGAAATATCGCATCCTCTTAGGATCCTCTTAGGATCTACATGTCTGCACGTAACCTCTGATATTGGAGTGTGGGAATACCTAGGGATCTTGGCCCTTCGTTACATTCGAAGTTGTTTAAAGGTGATAGCATTTGTGTTGCCCTGCGTTGAACATTTTTTATAGCGATTTGTTGTTTTTTAAGTACGGGGACCAAACTTTACTGGCATATTCAAAATTGGGTCTTACTAAAGCTTTAAATAATGTCAAAAATATATTTTTGTTTAGGTATGTAAAGGCTCTCATAATTACGCCCATGTTTCTATGATGATTTGATTTTAAAGAGGCGAACAAATCAAGAAAGAAAATGAAATATTGTTTTCTTTGTCAATACATGTATGTAAAGAATTAACAGTTAAATGCAAATTGAAGATTATACACACGATTCATGGTTTAATTAGCATGTATGATTAAACATTTTTCTGCCCCTGAGGTTGCCAGGGTAGAATACAACCACTGCAAATCCCGCTAGAGGCAGAGGTGTAGGACCTCTCCAACCCCCGCCCCCATTTTTAGCTCTGTTTATCAAAGATCATGACGTGGTGCGCCCGTCGTCCGTCCGTCTGTCCGTCTGTCCCCAGTAAACTTTTGTTCATGGAGATTTTTCCTCAGACACCGCTTGGCCAATTTTGACTAAACTTCACATTGATAATAATTAAATGAATTGCTTTTTAGATTTTCTAGCATAAGGTAAGCGCGACATCCAAGATGGCCGCCATTACCATGCATTGTCAAAACCTTAAACAATCTTCTTCTAACGAACTACTTGACAGATTTCGACAATTTTCCTTTTAAAATGACCGCCAACTCCTAGCAGATTTGCTCAAATAAAGTCCCTCGGATAAAACATGAGTGTGCCCCAGAGGTCCAAAGTTTGTACATTGAGATTTTACATGTTTTTCATAGACTTATATACGAGAAAACAAAACCCCTTCTTTCTGAAACCACAAGGTACAGAGCGCTCATGTATTACATGTAGCATCAGTTTATGTATTCTACTAAGTTTGTTAAATGGTAACCCTGGGGTCAAATTTGGCCCCGCCTCTTGGGTCACAGTTTTACATAGGCTTATATAGGAAAGAAATCTTCTCTGAAACTACAAAAGCCAGAGGTTTAATTTGTTGCATTTACTATAAGCGTAAGGGTCACATTTGGCCCCGCCCCAGAAGTCACATGTTTTACATAGACTTAGGTTATCAGCTGATAATAAACACGACACAATAAAGCAAGACTGAGTTTGTTTATTATCAAACTAACTTTAAAGCACGAATATGATATTGGTCAAGTGCTGATGCACATTTGTTGTTGGACACCCCACACCCCACCCCAAACCCGATCTTTTTTTTACATATTTCTGTGTTATTTTTGCTTATCAATTCTACATCTATAGCTATGTTGCGCCCCAGCCCCATCCCATCATCACCATCGCAATTTTTCATGAACGGGCGGGCACCTGGAGGGAACTACCGACGTTCCGCAAGCAAGCTGGATACCTTCCTCACATAGAGATTCCTCGGCTCCTGAGGGATCGAACCTATAGCAAGTTTTTCAAGTCAGAGACTCTAACCAACCACTCTGCAACGGACGTCACGCATACATTATAAAAAGGCGCACATAATTAAATTCCAGTTTGCAGCAGTACGTTGTTGAAATGAATGGCTGGCCGTAGGGTGGTGTTGGGACTCTGTTCGAAGTCTTTGATAAAAGAGGGACTGTCAGGATTCCAGTGTATACCCCGGAGTTGTTGAGGCATCTGTAACCAATGCGGCGTACCTGGTCGTAGACTATTTTAAAGCAGTTGAAGCTGGCGTTTGATAATTTAAAGGACACTATAAAGTTTTAATATTGTAGGGCAAATAGTTCCAAGAATGACATCCGAGAAATATGTTTTCATGATCAGGTCAGCGTGACCTTGACATTTGACCTACTACCATGAACGCAATAGGGTAGTTGTTGCAAAATGGATACTACATATATTAATTTGTATGTTTCAAGATTGAAATTACAGCGCAAAAGACGTTTTTGGGGTTGATTGGGTTAGTGTGACCTTAACCATTTTGACCTACTGACCCTAAAATTACTATTTTAACACGGGTATTATTTCTGTAAAGTTTCAAGATGGCCTTATACTTACAATTTACAGAGGAGAATGTTTCTCAGGATTCGGCAGTTGTCAGTTCCAAGTGTCCTTGGTGACCTACTGAACCCCAAAACAATAGGCTTCCTCCTCTCACTACGGACAATGCACACATAAGCCGTTTACTACGAGTAAGGTCATATGGTATACTTTTGGAGTTGTCATATGGAATGCTTATGTGCATATTAGGTCTTTTTGACCTTGACCTTTTGACTTTCTATCCCCAAAAGCAATACGGTTCCTTCCCTTATCAAAGGCAATTTGCCTATAGAGTTTCATGAGTGTAGGTTTTATACTCCTGGAGTTACCACTTGGTATATGTATACCCCTATTGTGACCTCTGACCAAGGGCAATGTATTTATGACGTTTTAAGATATGTGTCGTGTTTTTAAAATTATCAAGTAGAATAAATATAGCCACATGAGGCCAATAGCGCGTTTAACCTACTGATCCCAGAAACAATAGGGTTCCACTTTTCACCAAGGGCTATGTACCTAAGAGGTTGCAGGAGTGTTATGGTTTCAGTTATCGCTTGGAATTCATTTGTCCATACAAGGTCATGGTGACCTTGACCTTTGACTTCCTAGACCCCAAAACAAGTGTTCCTACTCTTACCTAGGAAAATGTACATAAAATTGCATGATGGTGGATGTTGTACTTTTGAAATCATGGTGCATAATGCATATTTCCATAAAGGCATGGTGACCTTGCCCTTCGACCATCTTACCCCAAAAGCAATGAAGTTCTTCCTTTCTCCAAGCGCAATGTACCTGTGTGGATGTTATAGTTTCATAATTATCGTCTGGAATGAGTAAATGTTTATAGACAGATGACCCCATATCATAATATGCGTATAAAAGAAAACAACTACCATCAGTGTATTTTCAGAAGGTATAGAATAACTATATTCAACCTCAACGAAGACGATGAAGACTTTGTGTCAATTATTAGTGTATAATATTACCGTCAAAGCCCGATGTACCCAGTAGTTAAATGAAACCAGTGATTAATAAAACCCTACGCTTTCGGCTTTGGTACGTAAGGTGTTAACATAACAATACCTGAGCTATAAATAAACCATTTGGATCGGAACGCTACCTGGGCTCGTATTCATAAAACAACTTAAATGGAAAATAATACTTAAGTCAAAATTTAAGATTTGTACATATGTTTAAATCTCCTTATTACACTACAAACCATCTATTTTAAGATAAATATTTAACTGTAGATTTTATTTAAGAAATAATAAATAAGTACCAGTGTTTTATCGGTGTATAAAATACAGTTAGGAGTTCGGATGCGTAGTAATTAAATCACGAGTGCGTTTAGCACGAGTGATTTAATTTCTCGCATCCGAACGACTAACTGTATTTTATTCACCGATAAAATACAGGTCCGTATTTATTATTTCGATTCTAACACAACAATTACCCCATTATTTACGCTATTGTTGGGGCACTATATATTATCTCGGAGGTCAAGGTAATCAGGCTGCTATGTTTACAGGCTGTTCCATTGGGCGCCCCCATATGCAAAGTTCTGCGTTTCAATGCACTAGTTTTCACGTGACAAACAATTAAGTCATTGCTTACGCCATATAGATTGCGCTGTATGACGTCAAACGTTCTCACCTTGTTCAAGATGCTTATTAATGTTATATGTGCATGTGCATATGATGGGTTTATTTCGGGGGTGTGCACGGTTTGGGAGAATAGCAATTTTGTTGTAATTAACATTTCATTAAAATTACTTTTCAGTTTGTCTTCGTGACGTATATTTACCAAGTGACGTCATGTAACGTGGCGCTTCCAACGAATGAAATATACGCGGGGAATTAATGTAACAGCTGTGTTTCATCGTAGAATAACATACAGCTGTCTCCCTTCTTTGTGTATATGAAAGACTGCAGAGGTCGTGTTAGAATTATTCATAACCTTATTAGCAATATTAAGAAAACGTCTTAAATTGATAGAAAAAGGTTGTGTTTTTTTTTTATAAAGAAAAAATGCTAAGAAGCTTTATGAGTACGGATCCAGGTTTATGCTTAGCGTAGCGCAGTGTATAGCGAATACAAATACTTGTAAAAGTACACGGAGGTATTAATTATCTGGCCTAGTTTGTAATGTTTATTTATATTCATGGATTTTGCAATATAAAAAACATGTTCTATTCAATTGATTTGTTGCATAATTCTCTAAGGTCATAATACATTAATTGCTAGTTTATCATACAAATGTATTTCAAAATAGGGGCGTGGGGTGAATTTGTTTTTATTTTATACGACAAATGGAATATTGCCGCGGCACAAGGCAAAAATAGTAACACATACTACTAGGTACTTCCAAGATTGAAAACACATTTTAATTGTGTATCATACTTTCAGGCACATATTAATTCAAACATTGTTCGATGTTAAGAAATATTTCTTGTTTAAACAATACAAATAAGCGAATTTTATTTATTTATTTTTTTTTATTTTTTTTTTGGAAGAAATAACAATAGCCAATGCGGCATAAAAAACGTGGGCGGTCGGGGATACTAATCTAGCATCTAGCAATTAATTTATTATGGCCTAAGTTGTAACGTTTCCGAATGCTTCGTCCACTGTTTCATTTTATGTTTTAGTAAGCATACTCTGCCTTTTAGTAATGATTTACTTCACTTCTTTTAGTGCAGATATGCAAAGTTTGATTAAGAAATGAAAAATGTATCTTTAGCAGATGATAACTTTGTGTATGTTTAGTTTTTGTGACATAACGCCATATGTGAAGAAATGTATTAAATATTATTTGCTAAAGAAAACTGAAACAAGAGGCCCAAGAGGGCTTGTATCGCTCTACTTGCTACCCCCGGGTGGGGCCAAATTTGACCCCAGGTTCACCATTTGCACAGACTTGGTAGAGGATCCAAAAGCTGATAATAAATAAAAAAAATATTAATTCTTTATCTCTTGTAATTTCGGAGAAGAAGATTTTCGAAGTTCTTCCCTATAACTCTATATAAAACTGATCCAACAAGGGCCCCTAAGCTCCCAATTAAAGAACCAAGAGGGCCTGTATCGCTATACTGGCTATTTGGAGTCTATGGTGGGGAACAACACATCGATATGCGAAACTAGGCTGTTTTACTGATCATTCCTGCCAAGTTCACTGAAATCTTGCCTGGGGTTTAGCAAAAAAAGTCTGGATAAAGTTTGTGTATAAGGGTCTATAACTCTGTCAAAAATCATTCAACCGGACACATGGCGATGAGATGACTAGGTCTGGCACTGATCATCCCTGCAACGTGTCGTTGAAATCCTGCCAGGGGTTCAGGAGAGCTAGTCTGGACAAGTTTGTGTACTAAAACCTTTAAAGTGTCATAACTTCGCCAAAAATAATTCAACCGTAATATGGCAATGATATGCACAACTGGGCCTGGTATTGGTCATCCCTAAAATGTTTCGCTGAAATCCGGCCATGAGTTCAGAAGAGACTAATCCCGACAAAGTGTGTACATTAAAACCTTTAAAGAGCCATAACTCTTCCAAAAATCATTCAACTAGAACACGGCGACGGTATGCACAACTAGGCTTGATACGGATCAACTTTGCTAAGTTTCGCTGAAACCCGGTCAGGGGTTCAGGAGAACTAGTCCAGACAAATATTGTGTATTAAAACTTATAAAGGACCATAACTCCGCCAAAAATATTACAGCCGGAACACGATGATATGCACAACTAGACTTGGTACTGATCATCCCTGAAAAGTTTCGCTGAAATTCGGCCAGGGGTTCAGGATAACTAGTCCGGACGAAGTTTGTGTACTAAAACCTTTAAAGGGCCATAACTCCGCCAAAATCATTTAACCGGAACACGGTGATTATATGCACAACTAGGCTTGATACGGACCATCTCTGCAAACGTTCATTGAAATCCGGCCAAATGAATGCCTTATCGTCTTAGCGAGGCAAAATACAGCATTTTTAACTAAATCAAGGGCAATAAATCTGGTATTACTAATCCAATTTGACTGAGTGTCGGACTTATCCAAGCTTTCATTGATATTATTACAAAATTGTAAAGTTTGGCAAAGGTCGGATCAAAAATGAAAGACCTATCATCTTAACGAGGCAAAATACAGCATTTTTAACTAAATCAAAGGCCATAACTCTTGTGTTACTAGTCCGATCTCACTGGGTTTTCAAACTTGTCCGAGCTTTCATTGATATCAACAATCTGTGCAAGTTTGGCAAAGTTCAAATAATCAATGAAGGTTCTAGAGTGTTCAATAGGCAGAATATGGCATTTTTCAGCAAATCAAGGGCCATAACTCCGGTATTACTAATCCGATCTGGCTGGTTTTTAAACTTTTCCGAGCTTTCATTGATATTAAAATTTTGTGCAAGTTTGGTAAAGATCAAATAATAAATGAAGGTGCTAGAGTGTTCAGAAGGCAGAAAATTGCATTTTCAGAAAAAACAAGGGCCATAACTCCAGTGTTACTGATTTGATTTGGCTGACTTTTAAACTTTTCTGAGCTTTTATTGATATTAACAATCTGTTTAAGTTTGGAGAAGATCAAATGATAAATGAAGGTGATAGAGTGTTCACAAGGCTTATTATGGCATTTTTCAGCAAAACAAGGGCCATAACTCCTGTGAAATTAATCCGATCCAGTTGATTTTCGAACTTGTCCGAGCTTTTATTGATATAAAGACGCTGGCTAAGTTTCGTAAAGATCCGTTTAATAATGAAGGCCTTAGCGTGTTCACAAGGCAAAACTCCGCCGCACTATCGTCTTAACGAGGCAAAATATAGCATTTTTAACCAAATCAACGGCCATAACTCCGCCGCCTTATCGTCTTAACGAGGTTAACGAGGGACTGACGACGGAAAGACGGACGGACGATGGACAACTCGGCATCCCATAAGGCAAATAGAGCTAAAAACTAGAAAATGTGTCCAAGGGACCCGAATGCCCCACTAAATGGTTATCGGTTGCTTACAAAATGGAGTAACAAAATGTTAAGCGTAATATTAAAAAGCAAGTTATATGGACCTGACTTAATAAACAAGAGGACCAAGATGGCCCTAAATCGATCACCTGAGTCTCTAATCTTTTTTTTTCAAAGGCAAGACAAAAAATACAACACTAAAACATCAACAAACATGCAAAGTAAATGTTCCACAGAATAATGCATTTCATTATTAAAGGGACTGTTGGTGATTTTTAAGTTGAGTACGAACTCTTTAAGTCTTATCCTTGAATACAAGTACATAAATGAATTGATTTAGATTTTCATTTTTGAAATGATAAGGATACTTACTGCAGCCGAATCATATACCTATAGCAGTCTTCAAATCTGCCAACACTACCTTTAAACAAGGGGTCTATGAGAGCATACTGGCTCAAGCCAATATAGTAAAACATTAAAAAGCATTTATCATAACTGGATTAAACATTTACAAAATATTTTAAAAATGAAATTGTGAGCATATTTCTTAAGTAATGTCAAATTGATACAGAAAATGTTAAAGCTTAGTATTTAATCATTTTAGAATTATTTTATCTGGAATTTGCTTTATCAGAAAGTCAAGAACTCATGTACTCAATGGGTACTGCAAGACTTAAAATATTTGTTTACTTCAAAATATGGAACTCTGGCATATATAGGAGACATGTACTCAGTGTATTCTCAAAACACAATTTTTATTCGTTTGCATACAAAAGGATATGTTGAGTGTTTGCATTACTCCTGGAGTAATGAGTTTCTTGACTTCTCGATATGGTAAATTCTAAATAAAAATAATTCTCAGGTGATTTAATAAAATTTGTAAGATACAAACAATTCCAACAATAATTCATGTTATTAATTGTTACCTTTTAAATGTCAAAACAGATGCTAGAATTGTAAGAAAATGTTGCTAGAAATAAGTGGCACATACCTCATACAATGTCCAGAGATAAACTCAATCTGAATTTTTAAAAAATGGTTAGTACTCTCTTAAAAACATACATTTTACTTATTCTTGTTATGTTGTACAACATGACATTTAAAGCAATGTGCCCATTAATAAACATATAATTGAAAATCTGATCGAAAAATCTATGATGTTTCACAAAATTGTTTTACTTTAAACAGTAATAACATATAACATCTAAGTGAACAAGATATTCAGCTATATCAAAGACGTAATAAACAACTTCTTCTCAGATCTCTGACTATACACGTCCCCTTCCGGTTTCACAATTGCAGTATTCAATTACTGATATAAATTTATTGCAAAACAAAATGGCCACTGGGCAGCCGCCATTACCTGGGAAGCCATTATCCGCTATGCAAGAATAAGCACACATACACACACAACTTAACCCTAACAATCACGCCCACGATGTGTGATCACAGCAATATCGGTAACAAATAAACAAGACCAATTCTTCTATCATCATGCTAATGTCCATATAGAAGTAGAAAGATAAACACCAAAGCAAGAGGACCAAATGGCTCCGGAAATGAAACAATATTGATTTTGATAGCTAGATCAGTCATGGGAAGTTTAATGGAAATGAGACCAGTGCTTTTAGAGAAGTTGTCGCAAAACGTTTTTCCTATATAACTCTAAGTAAACAAAGATGGCCACTGGCAGCCATGTCTAACGTCATATCAAAATGATTTTTGACAAGGACCACATCATGTCATGCTGATCATTTTAGAAAAAATCCCATATCAATATCACTTACAGTTTCCAAAAAATAGTCGCTATAAAATTGTTTTTTAAAGCTATTTTTAGCATTGGCGGCTATCTTGGATTTCATATCAACGTGATATTTTGCTAAGAACGACTAGACATCAGGAGTAACATTCCTGTGAAGTTTCTTAAAAATCTGTCAAGTAGTTTCAGAGGAATAGTCACCAGAAACAAAAGTTTACGGACGGACGAAGGGAGGGACGACGGACGCCGCCTTTGATCAACGGAGCTAAAAAAAATGAACGTTTAAAAATGTATTTTTACATTTGTGTTCTTTTTTTGTTTTTACATATGTTACTTTTTTTTTACATTTGTTAACTTTTTTTTCACTTTTGTCACTTTTTGTTTACATATGTCACCAAAACGTGTTACATTTGTCGTATGTTTTTACATATATGACTCTTTTTTTATATTTGTGACCGTTTTTACATTTGTGACATTTTTCACGTTTGACTGAGGACACTATAGAATTTGAAACAACTCTGCAGTTATGCAGGTTAGAAGGTGCTAGGCCCATTCTTACGGTGTCCTGTTAGTGCCAGCTTACCATCTAGATCGATGGTCGATGGTAAGATGCGATGGTAAGATGGCACCGCACAGTACACCGTACATTTCCATATTTTATCTTGATGTAAATGGTGGATGCACCTGGCATGTTCATTCCTGTAAGACGACATATAACCTTTCATGTGTTGGTGCCTCGTAAAGCACAATTCGATTCAGTTAAACATTTCCCACGCCAACCGTGCAAAATAAAGGAATAACTGTTACAGCGTAATTACTGCTAGCAGTTACAATCCGTGTGCGCAGTGTTATCAAGGATAATAATGATGGCGTTTTAAAACATAATTGTTTAAATGATACACTTAAACATGTCTTCACGTCTAAACATTACAATCTAGAGTAACATCTCTGACAAATGATGCACATTTAAGTTAAGCGTAAATGATCGATGAATGTTTGTTTATTTAGGTGTTGTTTTTTTTGTTGTTAAAACTGTATTCCATTAAAGTAACCAACGTTTGCCTTTTATTGGAGAGGATCTCTATAAGCATTTTGCTTTCGTTCCAATCCATTTACCTATTGTATGTAACAATTGTATAATGCGTTATCTTTGAAATAAAATATGTTTAAACCAACGTTTGCCTTTATTATTGCTAATAACACTTTCGTATTTTTATATAATTTAAAAAATATGGACATTTATGGACCTTAGTGAAAGTAACACTGACCTCGGAATTGGTCCTAGGTCAAATCTAACACTTACCTCGAACTAATTCCCTGTCAAAACTAACACTCACCTCGGACTTGATCGTCGGTCTTGGTCCGAGGTCAAAACAACAATGACCTCGGACTTGGTCGTCGGTCATGGTCCGAGGTAAAAACAAATGTACAGACCTCGGACGTTAGGCCTAATGTAAAGTCCATAATTAAATGTCATTGTTCATATTTGCAATGCAAACCTTTTTTCCTGGGTTGTGTGCATGTAATTTAAAGAAGACGTACTGGTTTGGAGCGATTTTCATTTCTCATCTTGAAGTGTGAAAGCACATGTGGTTTCTCAATTCTCCGTGAAATAACCATTATTAATGCCTTTAACATATTCACAATGCGTGTGTTTGTATTTGACAACACGAGAGCCACTTAACTGGACATTATACGCCCGTTTGCTAAATTGTTTATGTGAAAGGTATCTCCAAGGTGTCATATGACCATGACCTACTGACAACAATGACCTCAAAAACAACAGGGACCATCCTTTCCATGGACTCAGAAGTTTCATAATTCTAGGTTGAACGGTAATCGAGCCGTTTTACTATTCCAGGTCAGGTGACCTTGACTGTTGACTGTTGACCTAATGATCTCAAAAACACATCTAAAACTTCAATTTGCAATATTGTCATAGCATTTTCAAATGGTCATGACCCTTCACTCCTGCTCCAGGTCAACCCGGGAAAGGGGCGTGGCCTGTTTTAATGTATATTTATACAACACAATCTTGAGCTAGTTACCTAAAAAACAATAGAGATTATTCTTGCCCCATGGGCAGTATATCACTGAAATTGCATGATCCTAAGTTGAAAGACACGTGCCGTTTACCTATGTCGGGTCACTGCAACCTTGCCCTTTGATGCAGCGAATTTACAGCTATTAGTATTGTTCCAGTCGGCAGTCTATGTATGTTGGGCAGTCTATGTATGTCTTTAATTTTACTGCTTTTTGCTGATGATATGGTGTTTATAGGTAATACTCCGCAAGATCTGCAAATGGAGCTTAAATTGTCTATATGAATATTGTGAAACTTGGGGCCTAGAAGTAAATACTGAAAAAGCGAAGGTTATAGTTTTTCGTAAAATACCTAGAGTAACCGTTGATGAAAAGTTATCTTATAACGGAGCGTTATTTGAGGTTTCTGATGATTTTAATTATCTTGGAGGTGTATTTAACTACACTGGGTCGTATACGTTAAATCAACAGCGGCAAAGCACTATAAGCTACGAATCTTTTAACTGCAAACATAAGGAAAACTGAACTAAACCCTAAAACATCCCTTCAATGATTTGATGCTTTTGTCTCATGAATACTCAATTACAGCTGTGAAGTGTGGGGTTTCACAAAATCGAAGGAGATAGAGAGAATTCATCTCAAGTTGTGTAAAAACATTCTAGGAGTAAAACTGACAACGAGTAATGCTGGTGTTTGCGGTGAATTGGGGCGTTATCCATTATTTATCACAAGATATGAATAATTAGATATGGTTGAAATTAGTTACAACAGAAAATGTAATTTTATCATCTATATTATCCGATTGTGAAAGTGGTTTTCCAATGTAAAATCTCTGCTTAATATGTAGGTATTTTGTATGTATGGGATGATAACATTTTATATCTAGCTTTAAACAGAGGTTGGTGGATTGCTTTATTCAAAAATGGAACACTGATCTTCAAGAAAATAGAGTATTATCAAGTTTGTATAGACATGTTAAAGATAATTTTGGATATGAAAACTATTGAATATTTTATGTACAAAAAGATTACGAAGTATTTTTACTAAATTACGTTTATCTTCACATAGCTTAAGACTTGAGACAGGTCGTTATAGGATTGAAAGAAATGAAAGAGTTTGTCAAATATATAATTCAACTGAAATTGAAGACGAATTTCACTTCGTTTTAATTTGTACAGCTTATAATGATATAAGAAAGAAATATATCAGAAAATATTATATACAAAGGCCAAATATGTTTAAATTTGTAACACTTCTACAATCTTCAAAGAAGAAGGGACTTTTTAATTGAAATAAATATGTGTCAGAGGTGATTACTGCCAGATGTTCTATTCCAAATATTATTTCTTAAAATAGTTTCAAGTACATCCTCACATAAATTGTTATTTTATATATAATTCCTTTTGTTTTTTGATATCCTTAGATTATTGATTAAAATGTGTGATTTATATAGAGATATAGAGATATAACTAGTTTTAAAGTATAATTCATCGTGGCGGCCATATCGAGAAACGCACATTTTAGAGGGATCAACCACAGCCCTTCAATTCGGAAAGAGATATAACTAGTTTTAAAGTATAATTCATCGTGGCGGCCATATTGAAAATCTTACGAAGCGTAAACAAAAAGTTGATAGAAGTCATCGTCAAAACATTTTTGACAATTTACTAGAACGGAATTAGTGAGTTTCCTTGAATTTGATATTTGTAGCAATGGTGGTCATCATGTATTACACACGGCAGCGAAACTCACACATTTGAAAGGGGTGCCACCTATCTAAAGTGTCATCAAAATCCTTCAAGCTGTTTTAGAAGGGATGTTGATTTGGATAAACTTGCTAACGGAAAATCAGTCGTCCAATGAAAAGGTTTCGCACAAACCATTCGGACCTTTAACGCAAATAATAAAACTAATGTTTATAAAAAACAAAAAATAACGCTCTTTTATTAGCCGGATAATAATTGTATAAAGAAAACTCTGCAAACTTTTGCCAATTCATGTACAGTTATATATTTGATATATACAAATATAACTTTTCCTGAGTTTCCCTTTACTTTTTATATATTCTTAGTTTAAGTCAATTTATTTCCGATGCGCTTGTATTAAGGCTTGCTACAATCAATTTAACTGACTAAACATAACTAGATATCTTATTTCAGAACATCCTCGTTTATCATTGACATACCAAAATATGTGTATTTTTTTGTTTAAATATGGAACAACATATTTAAACAAAAAAATCAAAGAAAAACGTAATGATTATTTTGTTGTATATGCAATGTTAAAATCTGTCACGTGCATGTTCATTATAATTGTCATATATTTGTAATGATGAAAAACTGTAATAGTTTAAATCAATAAAAGTATCTTATCTTATATATTTAGCATAAGTATCACCTTTGTGATGCCGCGATATGGCATTACAAAGGTGAGGTGTATAACAAATACAGGATTGCTATCTGCAAAACAACTATATATATACTCGATACGCTTCCGCAATCAGATACAGTGGAACGTCAACACTATTTTAACACCAAGTGTCCAGAACACTTAAATACCTTCACAAACTTGACCGTGTGTAACCCCGGTTATAATAATAAAGGTAAATGAACCATAAAATAAACAGCCAACATACCGAAGAGTTTAATGACGGACAAGACACACATTGCGGATTTAAACGGCGTTGTATAATATACGTATTTGTACTGAACTCTGATACTTAGTGTTTTGACGGAACATATTTTACAGTCCGAACGTAATCACAAGAAAAGCACCAGACGACACAGCCAGAAGACGACGACAGCACTCAATCATGTCAGACGATACAGAAAAGGTAAGAGTTTGTTAAAAAAAAAATTAAAACCATCGTTATTTCTGTTAATAGAAGTGCATTAAATTGATTGTTAATGGCTTATCAACACATTGTTAGGTTATTTCGAGTCATCCCATAAAGAGAAGAAGGATAATCTATATGAACCCAGTAACATTACCCTTATCTTACTATCGAATAGGTTATTATGTTTTTAACGTGTTCGGAGGATAGACTCCGATACGCGGGACCTTCCGTTTAACGTCTCCATCCGACGGACGAGGCGAAGGGAAATATGTTGCTCATTGCAGTAGCCAAGTGGTGCCAGTAAGGCTCGAAGCCGTTATCCGGAGTCGGGCATGATATCCACGGGGCCAACGCGATCCCTTCTGTATATGTGTGTCTTTAGAATTCAGTTTTCTTGCATGAAGGTAGTGTTTGGGGGTTTCTACTTCTTCAAATAAATGCTTAATTTACTACTGCAATAACTTTTATTTGCCTCGTCACTGGTCTATGAGGGTTCCAAGCCATCCTCGGTAAAGATTACACATATACATACGAAATAGTATTGAGCAAATCGATCAAATGCATACACTTTAAAGCAATAAATGACAAAGATCTGTCTAGCTTCTCTACATAATTTGCATATTTACAATCATTAACACATATTATTAGAATAGTTCAAAGCAAATTGTTTTTAAATATTACTAATTACTGATAAGATTTTACCAAGAATATATATTTAAAAATGGTAAAATAACGAAGAAAACTGAAAACTCAGTTTTTTTATTTAATTATATGCAAGCAGTTTTAAAGTCAAAATGATACAGGATTAATACACCGAGGTGCTAATTTTAATGAGTGATAAAACACTCAAGATTGCCATATGTCCCTTTAAAACCTTTTTTTCTATCGACCATATTGGTCTATTTGTTCATACATATAAGTGCTCGTTCATTCATCGTTGCATGCAATTTTATACAACGTGTACACCTTTTTTCTGCAAAATTCACGCGAATTAAATTAAAAGAAACTATGCGTGAAGAAAATGATAAACTAATTATACAAAAAGTGCCTACAAAGCTTGTATTAATCATCATTATCAAGTAGAAGTATCGTCTACAACCATTCGTTATTATTTAGACATATAACGATATGGTATAACATGTGTACCGCAAGTATAACATATGTACCGCAAGTATAGCATGTCTACCGCAAGTATAACATATGTACCGCAAGTATAGCATGTCTACCGCAAGTATAACGTGTACCGCAAGTATAGCATGTCTACCGCAAGTATAACATATGTACCGCAAGTATAGCATGTTTATCGCAAGTATAACATATGTACCGCAAGTAAAGCATGTCTACCGCAAGTATAACATGTGTACCGCAAGTATAGCATGTGTACCGCAAGTATAACATGTGTACCGCAAGTATAACATATGTACTACAAGTATAACATGTGTACTGCAAGTATGACATGTGTACCGCAAGTATGTACTGCAAGTATAACATGATTGTGTACCTCAAGTATACATGTGTACCGCAAGTATAACATGTGTACCGCAAGTATGTACTGCAAGTATAACATGATTGTGTACCTCAAGTATGCATGTGTACCGCAAGTATAACACGTGTACCGCAAGTATAACATATGTACCGCAAGTAAAACGTGTGTACCGCAAGTATAACGTGTGTACCGCAAGTATAGCATATGCGCAGCTAGTATAACGTGTGTATGTACCGCAAGTATACCACGTGTACCGCAAGTATAACATATGTACCGCAAGTAAAACGTGTGTACCGCAAGTATAACGTGTGTACCGCAAGTATAGCATATGCACAGCTAGTATAACGTGTGTACCGCAAGCATAACACGTATACCGCAAGTAAAACGTGTGTACGGCAAGTCAACATGTGTACCGCAAGTATAACATGTGTACCGCAAGTATAGCATGTCTACCGCAAGTATAACATGTGTACCGCAAGCATCACGTATGTACCGCAAGTATAGCATGTCTACCGCAAGTATACATGTGTATCGCAAGTATAACGTGTGTACCGCAAGTATAGCATGTCTACCGCAAGTATAACATGTGTACCGCAAGCATCACGTATGTACCGCAAGTATAGCATGTCTACCGCAAGTATACATGTGTATCGCAAGTAAAACGTGTGTACTGCAAGTCAACATGTGTACCGCAAGTATAACATGTGTACCGCAAGTATAGCATGTCTACCGCAAGTATAACATGTGTACCGCAAGCATCACGTATGTACCGCAAGTATAGCATGTCTACCGCAAGTATACATGTGTATCGCAAGTATAACATGTGTACCGCAAGTATAACATATGTACCGCAAGTATAGCATGGCTATCGCAAGTATAACATGAGTACTGCAAGTATAACATAAGTAACGCAAGTATAAGGTGTGTACCGCAAGTATAACATGTGTACCGCAAGCATCACATATGTACCGCAAGTATAGCATGTCTACCGCAAGTATACATGTGTATCGCAAGTATAACGTGTGTACCACAAGTATAGCATATGCACAGCTAGTATAACGTGTGTACCGCAAGCATAACACGTATACCGCAAGTAAAACGTGTGTACTGCAAGTCAACATGTGTACCGCAAGTATAACATGTCTACCGCAAGTATAGCATGTCTACCGCAAGTATAACATGTGTACCGCAAGCATCACGTATGTACCGCAAGTATAGCATGTCTACCGCAAGTATACATGTGTATCGTAAGTATAACATGTGTACCGCAAGTATAACATATGTACCGCAAGTATAGCATGGCTACCGCAAGTATAACATGAGTACTGCAAGTATAACATAAGTAACGCAAGTATAAGGTGTGTACCGCAAGTGTAACATATGTACCACAAGTATAACATATGTTCCGCAAGTATAGCATGTCTACCGCAAGTAAACATGTGTACCGCAAGTATAACATGTGTACCGCAAGTATAACATATGTACCGCAAGTATAGCATGTCTACCGCAAGTATACATGAGTACCGCAAGTATAACATGAGTACCGCAAGTATAACATGTGTACCGCAAGAATAACATAAGTAACGCAAGTATAAGGTGTGTACCGCAAGTATAACATATATACCACAAGTATAACATGAGTACCGCAAGTATAACATATGTACCCCAAGTATAACATGTGTTCCTCAAGTATAACGTGTGTACCGCAAGTATATATACATGTTAGAAGATGAGTTTCATTTCGTATTACAGTGTGACAGATATACGGATTTAAGGAAACAACATATACCCAAGTATTTCTACCGACGACCTAACATGGTTAAGTTTATAGAACCGATAAATTCAAACAATAAAGGATATATTCGTAAATTCTCCATATTTATCTATAAAGCGTTTCAATTAAGAAATGAGATGCTATATAGAAATTAAATTGTGGATATGTTCCTAACATGTTGTGTATAGTTAACTTATATTAATATAAATATGTGTATGTATAAATATTATTATGTTAACTTGTGTTAATATACAACTATTCATGCAAATTTATAAACACCTTCTCGTCAATGCACAGGAAATGTGTACATGTATATGCAAAGTCATTGTGATCTCATACTTGTTGTCTTGTATGTACCAACTGCACTGTTACCATGTATTACTCTGTATTTGTATCCGCATGGGCTTTTTAGCCTATTGGAATTTTAAAATAAAATTATCTATCATGATATACAGTTTTAATGAACATATAGTTTTGACCAGTTTCTTGATAACACCTTGCAAAATGTGACTTATTTGTGAAAATTTAACATTTGTTTTGCACACGTTTTCAAAAACTAAATGAGATATAATACCGCAAACGATGTGAAATAATTTGCTGAAATGTGCCTCTACATACAACTGGGTTCCTTAAACAACAAGTAGAATATAAAGAGTTCCATCGTGTGAAGTTGGACATTTTATAACAATAGAAACTAACGTGATGTTCTAATCTGTGGAATGTCTAATTCGATTTTGGAGGAAAATCGATTATTCTTTGAATTCTATGTTTAACTACTGCCCAGAGGGTATATAATAAAAGTAACAAGGTGTTTAAGATTTTGTAAGGATGTGGTCAAGCGTATATGTGGCCTCCGGCGCTTGTATACTCTAAATCACAAAGTATGTATCAAAAGAAATGCTATTTAAATCTCCAGAACAGATTTAAAGGGACATACGGCAGTCTTTAAGTTTCAATCAAGCACTAAAACTGGCATATCGATTTGTTAATCCAGTATCATTTTGACTTTTAACGTGCCTGCATATACATGTAAAGTCATTTTAGTTTTTTTTTGTTTGTTTTTTTGTTTTAACATACTTTTAACTACATTACTGGTGAAACATGATCCGCAGTTCGTAATTTGCAAACACAGTTTTTTGGAACTTATCTAAACTACGAATTTTGCCACATAAGAAAGGTATCATAAGAAAAGCATATGAAATTCATATGCTTATAAATATCCAATGAAATCCTAAAAACTTCAAAACTACGCTTAACAATCTGTGTTTTTAATAAATGTTACATTAATAGGTATTTTGTTTTGTCTTTCTTAAAAGCCAATCAAGACGTTTGATAGTTTATTCAATTTAACAATGTCTAGGTCTTCACAAAGATTTAAAAAGTGCATTTTCAAATTGATTGGTTACAGTTATATGGATTTCTTTGTAGTTGTTTACTTTTAACAATTATCACTTCCAGATGTATCCTTTTTGGTCACTCAGTGATCTCAATCTTGTCTGTTTTTGGTGGTATAATGCTTCAATGCTTATTGATCTTTGACATGTTCTTGCAGTGTACTGTACGCTACATCTATTCATGGTTGTTGTATTTAAAGGAACTAGAGGAATCGTTTTGATAGCATAAGATTATTCTGTGTAATCTCGATTTCTAACCCTCGCTGGAAGTAGCTCTAAATAACCAAATAAATACAGTTTATTTAGCTCAGATCTATAAGTGGGACATCCTTTGGTGTTAAGGTAAAAGAACATTTATATATATAGTAATGCATATAGATCATGTCTTAAAACACACGACAATCTTGACTATTTCAAAACTCGCGGTGTCTCGTTAGCCTGAGTTTATATATATATATTGTAGATGTATGTATTTTCTCACCCTTATATATATATATAAAAGTTTCATATGAGAATCATATGAAACAATTTTCTTATGATTCTCATATGATTCTCATATGATTTTCATATGAATATCCTTTCATATGAATTTTATATGTGGCAAGTTTGCTTATGTTATACTCAAAATTGACCCATATCGCGAAAATGGGGACAAAATGGCGTTGTCGATGTCCGCCTTTCCATCCGTTTTTCCGTCATTTCTTCTGTCCGTCTCAAACTTGTGTCGCCGGACTTCTTAAACACCATTACAATTACCTACACCAAAATCGCAAATAATAAAGTGTGGGAAACAGAGGCAGATAAGTCTGATGAAAATATTGCAGTTATTGTCCTGTTTATGTTTACTGAACAGTCACCAACCCCTCTTAAACTACATAACAAACCCCATCAACATGGTTGGCATGGTTGTGCATGATATAGTCCGGACTATGAAGTACAGAAAACTCGTAATTTACGGCTTGTAAATTACGAGTTTAATTCACCTAAGATTCTAAAGGACAAATGTTATTTTATTTTCGAGTTCAATGTCCCTAGATGTCAAACAGGGGTGATGTAGAGGTTACACACTGGGACATAACATAAAACACAGGGGAGATAACTCGTTACTCTATTGCTTGTAAATTATGGACTATACTGCAACCATATTGACAAAATACCTCATGTTTTATATGAAAAACGCGTACTTAATGTTTAAATAATAAGTTAACAAAGTTTTAATGGAAATTTCGTAATACGCAGGTCCTATTTATATATAGTTTAAATGATACGTGTGTCTTTATGTAACTTGATACTGTGTGAAATAGCTATTTGCGCAGGATGTTGTATATCTTTTTAAAACGTCAACATAAGCAAACAAACTTACAAAAATAACGCACGAATAAGAATATGCATAATTAGTATCACTAAAACCATAATGCAAAACAAAACAAAGGACCAGCGATAGGCATCGGACTGTCTTTGGTATTGCACCCCAGTTGAACAAGTTGAACGCAGACACACCATGTTATAACTGCAGTATATTGACGATCCCTTTACGACATGAGGTAACAACGCATAAGTAGTGTAAACCCTTAAATACAGTAGTTACACTACTTATACATGCATATAATTACATATATACTCAACACATTTACAAATCGGTCGCCTATATATGCATATACTTTGGGTAAGTTGCAACGTTCGATGTTTCAGATTGTAAAAAAACACACACAATTCTTTTTTTTATTCTGATGACATGTTTCTAGCCGTACCACAGCTCAGTAGGGGAGCAGCCTTGATATTTTCCTACATCTTTCAAATATCGCAACCACGCTTGACAACGAAAAGTAGTACGTCATCTTTCGGCAACGTCAAAAAAAAAAATTGTCCGCCATTTTGAATTTTTTAAAACGCATAATTTGGACAATTGTGACAATTTTTGATCATGAAATTTCATTTCCCCTTTAGGTTTCGTGATTTTTGTCTGTACCGACTTTTTTTTTAGAAGCTCTACTGCGTGATAAATTCAGACCCGCCTTGTAAAATGTCGAAGCGAGGGGCGATAACTCTAAAAGATGCCATTTTTAGAATCCGATTAAAATGACAACAACCGTGTGTTTTTTGTTAAATAAAGTACGAGGAGATACTTGAATTGTTGTTTTAGCTCACACCTTACATGAATTTTGCTGCATATCACGAAAAGCATGTTATTTCTTTATCAAAAGTACACGAAAATACGAATTGTTTGATTTAACTGTAATTTTGACTCGACTGACCTCGCAAGAACTGCAGGCGCGTATTCGATGGAGCGGGTAGTATTGGGCACCCTCTCATATGTGGAAAGTTTACGTAACAATCGCTACTGTTCAAGATGGGAGTTGGGATGGAGAGAAGGAGGGGGAGGGCATCTGAACTGAGATTTAAAAGGATGCTCCCCATCCCCATCCCACCCCAACTAAAATCATGAAAGCTAGTCTGTTTTTGAAAGCTCTTCCAAGCATACAGTACATTCTTAAACATATTCAGATAATATATTTGTTGCTGTGTTTTTGACTAGACTGTCCAGTGTCTAATTGTCATCCGCAACTTTCGAAATCCAAAATGTTAATATTAAATAAATTGTAACTCTTTTTCAAATGTTCGAACACTTTTTCTTTTTCAAGAAAATTCACAGAAATACAACTTTTAAGTAGAATACATCTTGTTGTTTAAATGGCTGACGTTATGATAAATAGAGAATATTATGTCAGTGCCTTTTACTATCAAGTTTATTAGACGAGGCTTAGAAAACGAAGAATGGCAAGGCTCTGCCAAGCCATTCTTTGTTTTCGTGCCTCTATTGGTCATTGCCTAATAAAGCCAAATTTAATAGGTCACCCCTTTATTTGTCAGAAAAGTGCATATCTGCATGATAAAAATGCCATAACGAGTCACGTCATTTCCTGAATGACGTTTGGCAAATGACGTTACGTCGTTTCCCGTAACACTCCTTCTACTTCACCACAAAACGATTTTATGAACAGTATACACTTAATATTCATAGAAGTATGAAATTCAATTTAAAATGGTTTCTCAGTATTCTTTAAAGATTAGAAATAATAAATACTCTATAAATTCAGTTTTATAAATTAGTGATACAAAAAAATTAAATTATGTTTATCGTAATTATTCACTAATTCCTGTCAGTTAATTAAGAAATAGTAAATACGTACCTGTATTTTATTCACACATAAAATACAGGTATGTATTTATTATTTCGATTCTAACACAACAATAACCCCGGTGTTTACGCTATTGTTGGGGCACTATTTATTATCTCGGAGGTCAAGGTAATCAGGCTGCTATGTTTACAGGCTGTTCCATTGGGCGCCCCCGTATGCAAAGATATGTGCGGTACAGTATGTTTAAATACACTAGTAGTCACGTGACAAACAATTAATCGTAGAATATCATACAGCTGTCTCTCTTCTTTTTGTATATTAAAGACTGCGCAGGTCGTGTTAGAATAGTATATCTTGATGTTGCAGCCTCTGGGAACTTTGGTGTCCAGCCTTTTTATCCAATGATCCTCTTTCATGTGTCTGTATGTACGACCCTCATTGAAAATACGCTGCAATGACGTTACTTTCACGTCTGTGTCTTTATGACCTTGAACATGTCTCATTATGGGTTTGTCGATCTGATGGCGTACATCTATCCTATTCAGTCTAAACCAGCATACACCGTCACACGACAACGCTTACATCTTAAACCATAGAATAGATTTCTCTCTGTGCATCTCTGGAACTTAGCTGTAGCGTAGGTTCTACTTAATTTAGTATCCAGAATATCTTCCTCGCTCACCTTCTACAGACTTTGCATGAGCATTGATTTGTTTCTGTGTTATCACCTGGTTGGTTTTTGGTGGACTAGTACATCACACAGGTTCTTATCTCTGCGATACGTTAGTAAGGGTGCGTCTTTGAATACTTGGGACATTCTGTCTGATCGGTGCATGACCGAAAATTATTTTTTAGGATCACATGGATGTTAGGAAATTGTCTTGAAAATGTTAATACCATAGGTACCCTATTATTCTTTTTTCTCGAAGTCTCTCTTAAAATCTCAATCTTGTCTAATTTGTCTACCTTCAAGAGTTGATTCCGTAGCATTTCCCGCTATAGTCGCGTTTTCTGTGTCCAGAAATTCAATTGCCGAAGTACATTTTAATATTATCATGTATGCCATTGGCAAATGCAGTGAAATCTTGTGGAGACTGTAAAGTTCCTGTCCATATACCAAAACCGTCATCTATAAACCTTTTATAAAAATAGGGCGTATTGTGACAGGTCATCATCTTTTCATCCCATGTTCTCATACAAAAACAAGCATAATTTTTTCATAACCGTGAACCTATAGCCACTCCTTCGGTGTGTACATAGTCCTAGGCTGACATTGTTATTCTCGAAGATCACCTGTATCATCTTTAGCACTTCGCTTATTGGTATCACTGTATTAGTTATTCTATCTGAGGCTTCCTTTCTATACCTTCTTTCTTTGGGATTGAGGGGTACAGTTTACACACGTCAAAACAAAACAGGATAGCGTTGTCTGGTATTGGCCCTTTGATCTCTCTGAGTTTATTTAAGAAATCTATTGTATCACTTATATAGAATTCATACCGTTCTCCTAGGGGCCCTGATTTATACAATTTCGGATTTCCTTTCAAAATACATGTACTTGTTTTGGGGTATCTGCGTAAAAGGTACATCTTCATGTATTTTGATGTGGCATCTTCCCTACACATCTTGTTTATCAGTTTCTTTATTTCTTTCGTTGAATAGTCTGTCGTATCCTCTTCAGTCTCTCTGTAAGAATCACTGACATTCATCTCTTTGCGTGATATTTGTTCTCAAAAAGGACTGGGTATTCTCATTAGAAGTGGCCTTCCTTTGGGGGTAAAAATAAAGCCAGGAAAGGGAGGTGGGAAGTAAACTATTTTCGGTCTGGTGACGGGAGGAAGGGCTGAGAGCTACTTGATAAAAAAAGGGCAGGAAGAGATGGGTAAAGAAAGAAAACAACTTTAAACCAGGTTTTAGGGTGCATCAAACCTCACCCCTTAGCCTATTGTCATCCCAATAAAACGGACAGTGTAAATAAATATATCCCCTCTAGGTAGTATTCTCTAACAAACAGGCTGCAAAGTTAATTTAGGACATAGTGGAAGTTCACATAGTAGATATGTATATATTACGCTCAAAAGGTACGAGTATAGTGTATACATGTCGAACATAATGAGTGTCGTAACTATATTGTACATACGCATGTACATTGTATACTTATGTATTTAGCGTAGACATTTTATGCAAAATTCCGTTTATATTACATGCATTTCAATTTAAAATGTCGTAACCTGTAATACATTATGTTATATGTTGTATATTTAAAAAAAATAAAGCATTGTAATCTACAATAAATTCATTTTCTAAAAGTCATTCTACTTTCTACGAACCCATAACATGTGATAACAACACACACTATGTATCTAAGACCGCTAAAATGACCACAGTAAAGAACAATGTAATATGAATAATAGAAATTCATAAAATATTACCCATACATAACGAAATTCCGCCTGTAACAATAGAAGTAGATATACAAATCGAACAGGTAAAGAAACATTCAAGGACGATAGTCAACCACGAACACACATAGAAACAAAACACAACTATAAAGATGAATAAAAAGCAAGATAAGACATCACAAACAAAAATAGGGCTTGGGGTTTAAGCCGGGTTCTAGGGTGCACCAAATCTCACTCTTACCCTATTGTCATCTCAATAAACTGGACAGTGTAAATAAAGGTATCCCCGCTAGGTTATTATCTCTAGCAAACAATGCAGCATTAAAACACAATATAAGTAAAACACACAAATGATCCTGCAAAAACGAAAGCCTATAAAGTAAGTACTCAATGACTTGGCAGAAGCCAGAGCAACAAGAGAACAAACCGTTAAGGGTACGACAAGACACGATTACAGACAACCATCAAACGCTTCCGTCCTACAAGGAGTTAGTTAGACGACATAATAGGGTTCACAATATGTCCGGTCATCGCACAATCAAAACAGTGGTGAACTGTAAATGGATCAACCACTTGCAAATCTATAATTACCTCCCTTTAAACTAAACCTCAGTTGAAATTCAGGTTAACGTTATACAAGGTAAAATGTCTAATTTCAGAAATTACTTTTGAATACATATTAGTTTAAACATAATTTTATACCATTCGAATTCTGCTTAGTTGGCATGTTTTTGCAATCAGAAGAATCAATATTTGCAATGTATATAAATGAACGATTAGGATATTTTTTTCTTTTTTTTTTCGAAATTTCATTTAAACATTTGGTATACATAGTACTAAATAGCAATAGGTTATTAATAACACATGAAGTATGTTTTTTCATATAAAACTATATATTTTGTCAATATGGCTGCATTATAGTCCATATTTACATGACAGAAGGCAACGAGTTATCTTCCATGTTTTCTATGGTATTGTCAAGTGTGTAATTTCTACATCACCCATATTTGATATCTAGGTTCATTGAACTTGCAAATAAAATAACATTTGTCTTTTAGAATCTTAGGTGAATTAAACTCATAAAAATATCATCTCATCTCCCATACTAATACACGTTGAGTGATTAGTATGTGGAAAGCAAGAGAATGTAGATCTCAATCAAATAACGTGAATTAATGGCCCGTTTATATCTGCTTCAAGTAGACTTTCCAAAATGAATGTTGTGAAACGAGTTTCGCCTACTTCTCAAAAATGTTTATAGCTGCCGTGTGCAAGACATCACCTTTATCAGTATTTATTCAAAAAGTAATTTTGTGTAGGAAGTAAGGGCAGATAATTCAGACACAAATTACTTAAGTTACTTTCCTTGATATTGTTTACTTAATAGTCTCAATATTGTAAAATCATCCGACACTGTAAGAGCAAACCCCACCAACGATACGTATCGCGTGATGGTGTGCACAAAGCAAGAGCAGAATCATCAAAGACAACATGAATTGTTTGCCCATTATAACTGCTTAAAGTAGACTATCAAAAATTAATGTTGTGAAACGTCAACTTTTTCGAAAAAAATCTATTATAGTACCTACACCAAATTTGGCGTGCAAGATCACTGGCAAGTAATTATGTGTAGGAAAAAAGCGCAGATAAAAGAAAAAAGTGTAGTTATTTCCCTTTACATTTTACTGAGAAGTCTCAATAGTGTAAAATTTATATTGCAAATGTTTGAATTTTAAAGAAATTTCAATTTCTGTTATAACAAATTGTTGTTCACATGCAACACACTTTCAGCCATAGTTGTGTTTCTGCGGTCTGGAATATGTATCTGGAAAAACAAAAATAATAACGGCGGGCGGTATTAATTCTCCTAATTTTGATTTTTATTCTCAAGATAATTGAAAAAACTTTATTCTAACATAAATTTATCTATTCAGCCCATAACATTATACCAGTTTTTCAAATTTGCCCACTTAACAATGATAAACCAAAGTACCTAGAGGATGCTTATTTTGGGTTAATGTTTAGGAAATAAAATAAAAAAAATAGTTGAGATACAAAAGTGAGCAATTAGGGATTTTGTTTAGTGTAGAAAGCAGTGGATTTATGTGTGACTGGGGTATTTTGTAATAAAACAAAGAGAAACAGCCAAACAAAAGTTAGTTGGACAATTACAAAACTTCGTAATTGGGGAGCAACTCGTGCAGAAAATTGTCATATTTATTACAAAAGCCTTGTGTAATGTTTAATCCGTTTTATAAACTTAAAACAACGAAAAATGATATTTTTAATTCTCATTACGTTGTCCCGCCTTAGTTCCATTAAGCGATGGGAAAACTGATATAAGCAGGATTTTACAACAGATATTTCGACAATAAAATACATTTAAAAACATTTTAACTGAAAAAATGTTAATTATACTACTGACAGAAAGGGCCCTAGTACTTGTGGCTCAAACTTCTTGCGTGTATATAAAATTAACGGAGTAAAGTATGTTTAAATTGAAAGTATACGTGTGATGCAATGTGTGTTTATCTCCTCATGTTCTTCCAAATGTGTATTAATGTCAACTATTATTAATGTCATTACTAACAATACCATAAACTGGTAATTTATTCTCAAACGGCTGTGAAATTAATTGGTTTTAGTCCATTTTTTTTGAAGATGGCAAATGTTCTTGACAATTGGATATTAGTAGTAGTAGATTAACACCTGTTGCATCTATTGTGCAATTGTTGAATATGTGACTTCCTTTGTATATGCAAGTATATAGGCTCTGAACAAGGGTCACGTGTCTGAATGAAGAGACCATTGGAAAATCTCTAAATTATATTATATAATATGGAATATTCAATTTGACCCGTTATTAGAAATATTATTGTCTGCCTCGCGTTTTGCTATTTTTTATATATTTATTGTTAGCTATAATGTGTCTCTTTATTTCAATAATCTATATCCGCGCTTTAAAATTTGTTCTGTAAATCATTAAGTTCATGTTTATCATATACCAAACCAAACAATGATTTTATTTATGAAATTTTATCTTTTCATCACCGACGGATGAAGCAAATAAGCATATTATGCAAAACAGCATCTTCTTTTTTCAAATTCGAACACAAATTCAGACTTTGCGTGAAACATTTTTCAATTGCGCAGACAGTTGGTGTATATTTTATATCTTTTAACCCTTGCACAATTCCGGAATAGTCCTGCACAAATCCGGAATCACCGGGCATTTTAAGAATTCTTACTTTCCGCAGAGCAATTCCGGAATCGCCCATATTCTCATATTGCGCATAACATATATTACACTAGGTAATATATGTTATGTGCATGTTATCGCCTTCGGCTCAGTGTGAAATGAAATCAAGCAGTTTGGAATATTCCCATGTTGGAAATCTGTGTAACTGGTAATATGTGTATGGTGTCGCATTCTTAGCTTTCCTAGTATTTTTATTTGAATGTACGTATTTGGTTGTCTGTTTTCTGCGAGTGCTACATTACCTGTTTGACTTTTATACCTGCTTTGATTGTTACTAGCTTCATTACATTTTTTGTCATAAAAGAGGTATATCATACATTTTTCGCCTTATTTATACGTCAATACATTTGTTTAAAATAGATTTCTTGTAAAAAAAAAAAGTACTTCTGTTTTAGATACTTATTATAATTTCAGAATGGCCCACCAGGCGGCGCCTTTGAAAACAGAGCATATACCTCAGTAGATGAAGTCAAGGTCAAAGTTACTGCCGAAGCCAGCAAAGTAATCGAAGGAACGGTAGGTCATTATAAGAGAGTAACTGGCACGATAAACCAGGGCCTAAATTTCGTTTTCGTCCGAGGGTAAACTAACATTTATCTTAAACGATTTAACGTTTCATAATAAAAAAAATCCGCTTAAAGCTAAATTCATGAAAGCACAAATGTTGAAGAGTTCTAATTTAAGCTATACGTGTGTGCTTGCGTTCTTGGTATACCCCTGTCAACATTATTAGTTGTATCATAGCTTGGGATATATTTTTCCATTAAAGATGGTCATAAATAAACCCCTTTACTTGCATTTGAGTAATTCCATGCCGTTTGGTAAATAGCTCAGTATCAGATACGTACGTGCACAGTAGTTTCCACAAAAGCATCATGGAGCAGTATCCAGGCTCAGTGTCGGTCAACACAGAGCAGAAGCTGCAGACGGTGACACTAATCCTGATTATGCGGTGTTCCTTTAGCATCATCGTGTCATCGCCATCGCAAAATATATCATCATGTTTACAGGGAAGATACACCCAAATCAATTCCCGTAGGCTCCAAGTATAGGATTGTCACAAATAAAGACACTTTATGCAATGAATTCACATAAACTGCATCCACTGCCAGAGGGATTGAACCTAGGACTTATGTATTTCTCAAATACACATATAAATCCGCGGCAACCAAAGACGAGAGACTCGTTGAAAGGCTTCAAAAAGTGAGAACGGGCAGAATGAGTATTAAATATAGATATAAAAGTCGAACAGGAAAAGCAGCATTCAAGGACGACAGTCAACTACAAACACACACAAAAACAAAGAACACATTTAAAGATGAATAAAAGGCCAAATAAAACATCACAAACACAAAAGGGTTGACAATAGGGCTAAAGTTGTTTGTTTGTTTTTGGGTTTTTTTCAAATGCAGTTAAACAAATGAAATAATGGATGGAGGATATTTTTAGCCTAATAAATTATTGTTTTAACAGTACTTCTGATTGCTCCCTTTCTTGGTGGTGACAAACATGAAAAAGGATGCCATTTCCAAACTGATTCGGTACATAAAACTTATGTCCCATTTTTCCCCGCTTCCGGTTAGGTATAATTTATAATTGGGATAATTGGGTGTATATTCCACCCTCTTGCAAAGTAAATCAAATATTTCTTGAATGCAATGCGATGTTTATATATGTATACCTTTATGGAAACCATTGTAGATCCCACAAAAAGCAATCGAAGCTATGAAGATAGATACTCGATTTGGATACGGACCGTGCAAGCCCAGGTATTTATTTTGACAATCTCACATGGTTTATTAAAATATTTGATGTTGATTGCTTATTGGGGAGGTTTTAAAATTCCTATCGATACCTCAGACGTATTTTTAAAGCCATAAAACACGTTAACCACTGTGTCGTTATTTTAAACGTCAGATGCAAAACAACAATGCAACTGAATGCGTTATTTTAAGAGAAGCTACGTTCCAACAAGACATTTATATAGGATGAAGCTACATATTTTTCTCGTTTGATGTTGTGAGATGGGCATAAAATGTAAGCTATGAGAATATATTTGTATTTTGTTCAATACGTCGACAAATTGTGTATTATAATACATATAAATCCATGCCAGATAAGAAATTATATATTTCCAGCGGGTTTATATCGTAACAGATCAAAACCCGATGTTTGGGACTTGAAACAATCGAAACCTTGGTATGGATGATCTTCAAGTCCCGCCCACCAGGTATTGATCTGGGACAAAATAAAACCCATTGGAAATATTTTATTTCTTAAACGAACAATGCAAACGCTGGTATTTATTTTGAAATCAGATTATGTCAATCCAGGTATTTATTTGGAAAAAGGGTAATGCAAACCCAGGTACTTTGCCAATTCAAACTCTGGTTTGTATTGCTGTTGTTACTGGCAGTTTTAGAATAAAGGTTTCAATATTTGCCCATAATGGAACAAATCACTGCCAAGCATTCAAATCGCAAAATGTGTGAATAAAACAAAGTTGTGTAACACTATCAAACTGTTTTATAGGTTTCTGCAGATTTTCAACAAGATTCCGGTCCTAGTGGTATTTCTGATTATATTTTGTTTCGTGGAGGGGTTCGCCATCAATGGTATAGCTAATGCCGGACTCCCGGGTATAGAGCGGCAGTTCCAACTGACAAGCTCCAAGTCGTCACTCATCCCAGCCTCACAAGACATAGGTAACATTCATCTGTTTATATACGTAACAGGGTTATAAAATGTCCCAGGATTCGAACCCGCGACCTTCGGACTACCGTTCCAGTGCTCTCCAGGCTGTTTAATTGCGTATTATTTGATACATATGCTGTTTGATTCTATATACTTGACACAAGAATTCAGATTTGTATATACCGTACTTGTTTGGCTAGGTGTGTTGATAGATACTAGTAGTATTTAATTACGGGTCCTTGTTTTTCCAAATACAAGAACCGGGTTCTTCATATATATACTGAACCAAACAGCTAACGCACCAGTAGACAATATCTTTAATGTATGAACTTATTATATGCCGACTGGTAACGTTGGAGACAGGTGATTTGAATTATTTTTTTAAAATTTACTGTCGTTATTGACTAGATATTTGTCTCGTTCAAAATGAAATTTGTTTTGATTTATTGATTGTTATTATTGAGATATTAAAGGTATTGTTAACTGGTGCGTTAGCTGTTTGGTTCAGTATATATTACTTATAGAAGATGGATTGAGGACAACAAAAGAAATTATTTTTACATTGCTGAGGTTGATTCAAATGCGAGGTGTTTATTGTTGCGGGGCGTAGATGAATAGAAACCCGAGAAACTCGAGCTTCTAGTTACACCAACCCTTGGTATAGTAGTTGTGATGCTTTTGACCTCATTGTACAAGAGAACAAGGCGTGTAATACATGTATAATAGTCATATTTCTTGATCAACCAAACCCCAAGATGAAGATGGATTACGGGCCTTCTTTAACCTATATTGCTCCTCATACCATTTCCAACCCAGGTGAACAAAGTGCTGGGCACCAAGCGATTATTGCTTAAATACTTCAACAAACCAGACATTGCCTCTGGATTAAAGGTGGTATAAACACTGATGTAAATTAAGCATGCATCTGTCCTCTGGTGAACGTCAACAATTTTAGACCCCGACCACTTGGGCTGCAAAATCAATTACCTATCGGTCAGAGAGACATGTTTTGAATAGTCTTTATGTAGCTTGGAAAGGAATCCATAATCATACTCTTTTTTATTGCACAGTGGCGTTGCTTGTGCAGTGTGGCGGCAGTAAAAAGTCTCCTCGCGCTTGCAATCAGTACTGTTATTCATTCGATCTTTGGAGATCGCTGAGCCCAATGCTTATATTGAGTGATCGGTGGTACATTTTCAATTTCTTTTGTTTTCTTACTTAATTTTTGATTCGTAGGTTCCACTACTCCGGCCGATAAAAGGCTCTGGGTATTGTTTAACCACTCATAGTTGTTTAACCACTCACGTTGTCTGCTTTTTAATTTAGTCTTTTGGCTGTTACTTGTGATACGCAGGCTTCATAGTCGCTGCTCCCTACTAAATTTCTTTTTGTTTATTTCGCTCTTCGGGGCATACACTTTTATTAGATCCTGGGACCATACGCTTCTGGATATAGGGGATGAAATAAAGATACAAATATTGCTATATCCAACGCCATATGCTTGCCATCACCGGGATGGTTAAAATTCTGTACTGTTGATTTTTTTATGAATATTGAGTTCTGCTCAACCCGGGGCTAGAGGTCGTAAGCGGTAGCTAGCATATTTCACTACCGCTCATGAACAATCTCAATCAAACAGAGACTGCAATATTTCGTATGTGTCGTGCTCGGCCGTTCCCAAAGGTCAATTATCATATTCAGTTATATGTTTTCAAACTCATGTATTGTACTGCATACATTTCTACAAATATTTCTTTTCAAAAAAGAAAGTGGAATTGAAGGTGATGGTGTCATGTTATAAAATGCACCAACTTAATGTTATACAACTACTGGGATAAGAACTACTTAAAAACAGTAATATGTCCTCCTCTAAGGAGGCTTCAGAAGTTAAATGATGGAGAAACAGGTTCCAACCATCCCTGATGCTTTCAGAAAAGAAGGAGTTGGCGAACTCTTTATGTTGCGTTCTTTCTTGCAAGAATGTGTGTTTTCCTGTTGTTCTCCTATCGCCCGACATGATGTAGCTCTTTTTGTTGACTTCTGCTGGTATATTGTCCAACTTGAATGTCTCATACCACATTTATTTTTTATAGGTACAGTGCCCTGGGGAATTGCTTAGGATTGCCAAGAATGTGGTGATCTACTTGTTAGTGTTAGATTTGTTGATACTGATATTATTTGATTGAAGGTTCGGTGATGTTGAAATTGTTTAATTACATGTTTTTTGATGCTGATACTATTTGGTAGCAGGGTCGATGATACTGATACTGTTTGATTGCATGTTCGTTGATGCTGATACTATTTGATAGAGGTTCATTGAAAATGATACGTTTTGATTCCAGATTCGTTGATAGTGATACTGTTTGATTGCAGGTGCGTTGGTAGTGACACTATTTGTCAGCTATATTGGTGGTCGTCATAATAAATTGGTATGCATCGCCATAGGGTCCCTCATAATGGCCGTCGGATCTTTTATTTTCATCATACCACATCTTGCAGAGAAGTATAACTATCAAGGTATGTATATCTACATTGGAGGACTTTGTTTTAATTGTATATAAATGATAACTATTAGCAAGTGACGTTATATAAAATTATTCTGCGACAAGAGCTACCTTAACATTGCCTATATGACGACATGAATTACAAACTTCATACGATTCTTGATCATGATCAGTTTCATACTGTCTTTATCAAACTTGTTAGGAAATTTATTAAAAAGAAGTTATGAACCAATCATCATGCAACACACGTCGTGTTTAGAGGCTGACCCATTTACAGCTCAGCACTATACTTTCTGCTTTGTGAGATGACCTGACAGAGTGTTGACCCTTTGATGACGTGTACCTAAATCTTGAAAAGGAAAGTATTGTTTAATGTGTCTATAGTCTTATCGTGCCGTGCCCTTAACGGGTTGTTCTCTTATTCAGTGCTTTTCTATCCTTTTTTATATGCATATATACATGATCATCATGTTTTACCTATATCGCCTTTAAGTGCTGCATAGTTTGAGGGAGGATATAACCTGGCAGTGATTTTCTTACAATGTCCGTTAAATTGTGTTGGAATAGAGTGGAAGTAAGATGTGTTGCCCCTTAGAACCTGGTTTAAACCTCCATCGGCCTTTTTTCCACTGACCGTCCAATGTAGTTCTCCTGTTTCCAACCCTTTTATGTTTGTGGTGTCGCATACTTTGCTTCTAGATGGCTATTTATCCATGTTATTGTTGGTTGATTTAATGGGTGTTATTGGTTGACTCCGTTCTGTGAATACTAACTTTCATGTTCGACTTTTGTATCTACTTTTATCTTTGCTGTTATCATGTTATAGTTTTCGAAATGTATTTTTTATTTCGTTATTAAATGTAAAACAAATAAAATATTTGTGTATGTTTGATCACTTATATTGAAGATAAATACATTGTTTTTTCGAGTTCTGATTACACACTATGTTTACACTCAGGATCATCAGGACCATCAGGTCCCTCGGACGAGTGTGGGGGATCGACAGGAGGCGACCCACCACCATGTAACAGTGACGGAACAAAGTACGTGGGCGTGTTTATGGCGTCACAGATTGTGCACGGTTTAGGTTTTACGCCCATGTTTTCACTGGGCACGGTCTATCTGGATGAAAACTCCACACCACAAATGGCTGCAGTTTACCTTGGTAGGTTACCGATGTATTCTCAACAAAACTTGAACCGGAAAACGTCCGATTTTCCATATTTTTGTAATATAAACTTCGGATATTATTGGATGATAAAAATGTACTACAAATATGTATTTCGTTTTCATTATTTTTGTTAATTTGAATAAAAACAACTATTCACATAATGCATGCCCGTGAAACAATGTTAGCATGTCATAATCTGCAGACCTGAAGGCTTTTGTTTTAACGAAAACTCAACAATGAATTCAATTTAAATTTATGGACTTCATTTTGTTGATTTTCAATGAAAATTGACATGGTTCTAAAACGCGCTAAATGAAATTGTTGTTTTCTTCTATGAGAATGTAAGATGGAATGATTTTGGTTAAGTATCACACAAACATATTGACACCATTTTGTAGCTATAGTTAATTTTTCCAATCAACAATACCGCATATATTTACATCGGAGACCTAGTAATGCGTTATACGTTTTGTTGAGTATATTTAACTCTTGATTATTAAATCAATGGACTACTTTATACATTTAGATCAGGAAATACCATTATTAATGTTAATCAAATGATGAACTTATTACGTTTCTAAACCTACTGACGACGAGGTATAAATATTTAACTTACATATGTTGACAATCCAAACTCTATAGATACAATATAAACGGCTTTACCAGTCAGGTCAAACCCCAAAACTGGAGCGCCAATTTATGAGATTCCAACTCATAATTCATCTAACGCATATTCAATCACGGGAATTTTAAAAACCCGTAAATAAACTTTTACTTTTAATCAGCACATATACGTTATTATATGACCTGGACACCTGGATAGAATTTTGATAAATGGTTTTGTAGAGTAAATTTGCCATTATTTGACCGGTTAGTTTCTTTTATGTAATGTACAGTCGTAATCAGTGTTGTTGTTCCTCTTATGTAATCGATATGGTGAGTGATACAAATAGAGGATCTTACATGAGTACTCATTCATTATTGAATTTATTAAACGAGTTGGCAAAACGATATAATGCGAGGCTCTTGCCGAGCATTATATCATTTTTGCTAGCGAGTTTAATAAATTCAATAATGAATGAGAACGAATGTAAGATTCTATTTATTGCATAAAATATAACGTCACATTACTTCAGAAAACGTACATTAACGTGACGTCCATGACGTCATTAACATTATGTTATACCACTAGTGGAATATCGAAAAAAAATAGTGGTGTTATTACACTCCCACACCAAATGTTATGTGATAATATTGTTTATTCAATATACTGTTTGTTTTATAATACGAAATCTTAGGCATCTAAGGCATCTAAGCTTGAGGTTTATCATATTATATTAATAGCACATTGATTGATAGTGAAAATAACTCATATTTAAAATGCGTATTTGTTTAAACGAATTTGCAGCACTGACTTAATCACAACCATCACTGTATATCTGTGTTATATCCACAACCATCACTGTATATCTGTGTTATATCCACAACCATCACTGTATATCTGTGTTATATCCACAAGGTCTGTGTTATGCTGCCGCCGCCGTCGGTGTAGCCACGGGGTTCTTTGTTGGCGGAGAGTTTATGCAAAATTGGTTTGTCGACTTCGACAGAGTGGATCAAGACACGTAAGTCTAATCTAATCTAGCAAGCTGAAACAAATATGTCTTGCAATTAATTGTAACCGGTATTGCAAACGAAACAAAAACACCGTTTTTAAATCTACTGACGACGAAATATATATATTTGTCTACGGTGTCCTGTTAGGGCCATGTTACCATCGCATCTTACCATCGCCCATCGCATCTTACCATCGCATCTTACCATCGACCATCGCATCTTACCATCGACCATCGCATCTTACCATCGCATCTTACCGTCGAGCATCGACCTAGGTCGGTGGTCGATGGTAAGATGCGATGGTAACATGGCCCTAACAGGACACCGTATGTATCACATAACGTCCCTTGTTAGCAGTGTCGAACACCCATTTAATATTCTATTGTATGACACACGTGTAATACAACCTGGAACGATTTCAATTGGTTGAGTTAAACCTGTAACACTACGCAAGTTTATTAACTGAAACTATTTTATTTATTACAAATTCACCCAGATCTGAGTCATAAACTTATTATTTGTGTCAGCTTATAAAAATAATGCACGTTATACTAAACATTGTTGTTGGTTTGTTAAAAAGTTGGCGTAAACTGCTATTTTGTAAAGAGGTAAAACACGAACTCTTTTATACGCAACGTTATGTGTGAGACGCGATGTTAGGTCTCACACCTCAATTAATTTTCCCATAGGGTTACTGTACAGCCTTTTCCAACATCTGAGCTTCAAAGCAGGGCAGCAGACGTTGTTGTTGGTTTAATATCTTCAGTATAGCCAAGACCAGTAATTTAAAACAATAAAATACATAAGTTAGCCACGTTTTTTTTTTCTCGCTATGGAAAATACAAAATTCATACACTATCTGGCTGAATATGCGGTGCTTCGGTCAAACAATTCTGAAATTTGAATGAAACCTCATATCAACATGGGATTTTCTGTATCATCTATCTACACTGCAGATATATGCTAAAGCAAAGAAGACCTATTTTTCAAATTAAAAATTGCCTAAAATTGAGAAAAAATAGAATTATTTTCTGTTTTCCTTTTGTCTCCAGGTCCGTGAGCTTTCAGGGGAGATAATAGAGGTGTGAGACCGTTACGACGTCACATATTTTATGACGTTTTGGCGCTAAAGTGTGCCTGACGTCGTGGCGGTTCTATGTCGATCTGAATTATCTTTTACCAATTTAATTGCAATGTTATGTGACAAAAAGGATCTTAAACTCGTTCCCATTCCATATAAGATTTATGGAACTCGTTATGAATTATTCTTAATTTTAACTCGCCACAAGGCTCGTTCACATTAAAATAATTCATAACTCGTTTTATAAATCTTATATGAAATGGAAACTCGTTTAAGATCCTCTATATATTATATAATTCGTCGTCAGTAGATTTAACCAGCCAGACCAAACCCAAAGACTGGAGCGTCGAATTACGAGTTACCAACTCGTAATTCATTTTACGCATATTCAATCACGGATATTTTAAGAACCCATGAAAAATATACTTGTAATCGGCACATATACATTATTATATGACCTGAACACCTGGATAGAGTTTTGATACACGTTTTTGTAGTGTAATTTTGCCACTATTTGGCTGGTAAGTTTCTTTACAGTTTCTATTGGCATAAACTCGTAGAAAGGGTAAACACACATAATATATAAAGCACACATTATATGCATGCATTAGCCTAATTACACTCATGAGCATATTAGCACATACAAAAGCTAATAATAATCTTGACACGATGGCGACTCGAATAATTTCGATAGTTTCCGTCGTACTTGACCACAATTATGAACACATCGAACATTTCAATTTGTTTAAATACTTGCGGTATATGAGCACAAATGCACACATCGGTCATGTATGTATTGATTAATTTACATGTTTTATAACGTTTGTATTTGTTATTAAAGAGGAGCACTGTCTAGATAAAAGAGTTAACATTTTAAACTGGGATTTATACGGTGTCCTGTTAGGGCCATGTTACCATCGCATCTTATCATCGACCATCAACGACCATCGACGGTCGATGGTAAGATGCGATGGTCGATAGTAAGATGCGATGGTCGATGGTAAGATGTGATGGTCGATGGTAAGATGCGATGGTAAGATGCGATGGTCGATGGTAAGATGCGATGGTCAATGGTAAGATGCGATGGTAAGATGCGATGGTCGATGGTAAGATGCGATGGTAAGATGCGATGGTTGATGGTAAGATGCGATGGTAACATGGCCCTAACAGGACACCGTCGATTTACATGTCAAAATGCTTATGATTGTTTGTTGTAATATGTGTGTATTCCATTTCAGGTTGGGTTTTGATGCGATGGATACTCGATGGGTGGGGGCCTGGTGGCTAGGATTTGTCTTCACATCTATATTATTCGTCGTCCTAGCTATACCCCTGTTTGGATATCCAAAATATATGCCTGGTAAATTTCTATTTGATTTATCCTTATTTATAATTATGGTCATTTCAATTTCTGAATTCCACAAATCCACGCTTATTTAAGAAACACCATACTATTTACCCTGAAACCAGACGTTTCCATAGCTACCATGTCCATATTTTGCCCGTGTTGCATGTGTGTCATTTATTATAGGGACATCTTGCTTTAATTTCACCAACATCTAGTTTTGAAAGCATAATATGTCCCATTCTCGTTTATCCCAACGGTACCGTTTGCATATATGTAGGATGCCTTTTGAGGTATGGAGGGTGTGTGGGTGGGCGTGGGGTGGGGCGGGCGTTGTAACTCTGAGAGGGGAGATTTAATGTGTCGTAATATCAATGTTTAACAATGTCGACAGCGATGTAGTAGGAGGAAATGTAATCAAATTATCAAAAATATGTCGTCTTACTCACATGCAGCAGAATTGTTAATAAAATAATTTCTTTTGCAATTAGTTCAAACTCAAAGTATACACCGAGTAGCCAACATGCAAAACGTTAGTAGTTGGCGACGTAAACGCAGAATGTAAATAATATGCAAGAAAAAGAATCAATCTGGGTATCCGGTTTAGAAAGGGAATTTACAAACCTCGGTATAAATGTTTTAATGGGAATCTCGGCACAGCTACGGTTCCGATAAAAACAGCTATACCTCGGGTTGGAATTCCATATATTCAACGGATACCCACTAAAGATTCTTAATATTCTTTAACGTATGTCACCTTGACCCAGTGAAGACCCAAAAGGCGATGTTATAATTATATATGGAGCAGTTTTTGTCCATTCAATGAAACCTCCTGGGATTTCGAAGACATTTACAAGTTACGAATACATCTATATTCAAGAAATACTGAGACCAACTTTTGAGACGTAATGTCGAAAATAAAAATAAAAAGTCGACGTAGAATCTGAGAGATATCCGAGTGATAGTTTAAACAGTTTGACAATGTATACAAGAAGGTTATATGGTATCACAAAGGTTTAAGGTCTCACAACACACTTCGATTTTACTGTGTTGGCCATAGGCAGTAAAGTCCAATTTTCCATTCTGAATCAAGCATTTACAGTCTAAAAGTATTTTTTGGGGAAAATACAGTTACTGCTGCTCATAAAAATCCACAAAATCTGGTACATAGCCCAGTTTGTTTGTTTTTTAATGTGAGTGGTGGCAGTCAAGGTACTCTTTTCGGCTTTCACTAAACAGTTTGCACCTAAATTCATACGCATTTTGAGCACCCACAAATGTGTCACATTTTGCTGTCAGTGTCGTCTAATCGCTGTTCATCCAATCTCACACTATTGTTTTCTCACCTGCAACAAGAAAAGAAAATATCCATGGACAATTATTAAAATATCTCAAACCGAAGAACACACCCCTACTTTTTATGGTGTAAGAATCAACCTACAGTCACATGCAAGGGAGCTAAGTGTGTAGTGAGATCTTCAGGTTCAAAGTGCCGGCTATAACTAGCACAACGTGTTACGAGTTGATGAAAACTTGACTGTTGTTTTACTATTGTTATAAGCAATCGTAGTCATAATGAAAGATATCAGTGCAGTTGCTGTAACAGCAGATGAAGATATTCTTTGAAACGTGTCTATTGACAAAGCTACCCTTACACACTGCAACCACGAAGCGACTGACACACGAATAATTTTCCAGGCAAAACATATCATGTACAAAGGGATATATGAGTTTATATATACTGAAGGAAAAAGAAACGCGACACGGGAATTTCCGCTATATATTGTATATAGTGCACACTTAATTCCATATATATTCCAAGGAAATTGCTTAAAACAAGATTGGCACAGTAGTATCGATAATTCTTCGCGATGTGACCATTACAAACACTTCAAATCTCTTTTAAACGTTGAGAAATACATTAGTTTAGATATGCCATTTCATTTGAGAAAAGCTATGGCACGATTTCGATGCTCAAGTCATAAACTAAATATAGAGACGGGTAGACATGTCGGCGTGGATAGAGAAGAACGCATTTGCACTCATTGTCTTGTTCATAATGATATTGAAGTTGTTGAGGACGAGTACCATGCGTTTTTCTTTTGTCATAGATACACAGATTTGCGTAATCGATATCTACATTCAATATCCGCCAATAAATCCATCGAAACGTTTTATTCTCTTCTTTGTTGTACAAATAAAACAACGATATTTAGAATTTCATCTTTTATTCATAACATGTTAAAGATCAGAGATCAACAGGTATGAGTATAGTTCGTACTCACAGTTAAATATTGAAATTTAGTTGGAATTGTATGACATTTGATCAGGTGGGGTGTTATAGTTCACATTATGTATTATACTTGTATTGTGGGCCGGAGGCCTTTGATTACTTAATAAAGAATTATTGTACCCAAGATAAAACAAAAAAAGTTGCAGCTAGTTAGAGAAAGGACACAACTGTGATGTTGTAGATGTATTAATCACACTACACGTTGTAACAAGAACTTCATAAATGTAGAAGTTCCTCTTTGAAAAATTGAGCCAGTTCAGTACTGTATTTAACGTAAAGAGTTTGCACAATTTTGCATCCTAAGTTTGCTCACATGCCTGAGCATACTCTGTCAATAATGCAACTTTGCAGGAATACTATTTGCTGTGTTACGTGTTGTTTTTGTCTTTTTTCCGAAAGGAAATATCTTACGTAGCCATGTACCATTCAATTAACAGCAGCATATTGTGCATACAATATATAGTGGAAATTCCCGTGTCGCGTTTCTTTTTCCTTTCAGTATATTTTTTATACATATGCATTCACAATGCTATGAATGCCCAGACATCTTATAACCACCATATTATACAAGCCATAGATTGAACATAAACCATGTGGATGGCTAGGATTTAACCATATAATTCTAAGTAATTAGAAGTTAAACTTTTTAAAAAAAATGATTATTTTGCTCACAAATTTATTGAGTTGAAATTAGCTTTATAAACATGTGTTTCCTATATTGACCGTATCCGTAATCTTGGATTGTTTGTGGCAGTCGATCCAAATTGCCTTGGCTGAAGTTATTTTAATTACTTAAGTATACTATTTTCTGTGGTAAACTTTGTTGGCAATTTTGATCAAAAAAATAATTCAAATAAACTATTAAAGCACTTACTCCACAGGCAACATACGAGCTGCTGAGATCGAGGCCGGTCTGCAGAAGGACAAGGGCGCCACCTGTGGACGCATGGTACTCGACGTACTGAAGGGCTTAGTGCATACTCTCTGGAAACTGGTTAGTAACAACGCATATGTATATCTTGTCTGCCTATTTGTTTATGCTATTATTGTAATGAATATGCCATCATATGTTTAGTGTTACAGTCAACATACACATAATAACATGTTAAAGGATGGTCACTGGGTTTATATGAAAACAATTTAAGATATTAGTAACACACCACTAATATTGTATACCTCCATAACACACCGCTAACCTTGTATACCTCCATAACACACCGCTAACCTTGTAGACCTCCGTAACACACCGCTAACCTTGTATACCTCCGTAACACACCGCTAACATTGTATACCTCCGTAACACACCGCTAACCTTGTTTACCTCCGTAACACACCGCTAATCTTGTATACCTCCATAACACACCGCTAACCTTGTAGACCTCCGTAACACACCGCTAACTTTGTATACCTCCGTAACACACCGCTAACTTTGTATACCTCCTATCATTGCAGTTGAAGAACCCCACATTTGTCTTCATCACCCTTGCTGGCTGTGCGGAGGCATTGATTATATTTGGGACCAGCGCCTTTTCTTTCAAGTATCTTGCCGAAATGTACAATATGGGCTTCGACGACGCCGGTCTGTTTCTAGGTAAGTTCATAATTATCATACAAAGGTAAGTTCATAATTATCATACAAAGGTAAGTTCATAATTATCATACAAAGGTAAGTTCATAATTATCATACAATGAAAACACATTCAGTTATAGTTTAAACATTTTTATTTTACATATATTGCGAGGCAAGTTCTTACGATTTATTTTGCTCTCGATGGTTTCCAGGATAGAACCAGTACTAAGCAATGTGGATTAATTATCTTGCTCAAGGATAAATAGCATGGCCACGGCGAGGATCGAACCCACGACCTTTCAATCTGGAGTCCTACCACTGGACGACGCACTCCAAATCTATTATACGTGTTTAAATGTAAATGTTTTCATTTGTTTGTCTTCATTATGTGTGTTTATACAAAGAAAATATTTTCAAAATTGCATTTAAATAGAAGGACATATTAAAATGTATTGATTGCATACATGAAGTCATGAATTTTTTAAAAATATTTCACATGTTTAACCCCACCCCACCCTCCACACACACACCCATCTCCACCCCACCCCACCCCCACCACCACCACCATTTTACCAGAAGGTACACTATATGTACTTTCTGTAAATAAAATTCACATGTTTAGCCCAAACAACCCCACAACCCATACCCCATCTAACCTCCACCCTACTCCCTATTTCACCAGGAGGTACACTTTTTCACTTGCTGTGAACAATATTTACATGTTTACTCCGATTTCACCAGGCGGTCTTATCCTGTTTGGTTCCCTCGGGATGTTTCTTGGCGGATTGCTCATCCGTATATTTCGTCTGGAGATTGTGGGAATGCTGCGGTTGAACGTCATTGCCACGATGATAGCTTGTATTGTCGGGGTAGCCTACATTGCCAAGTGTCCAGAGATGAAATTAGCGGGACACCAAGTCACGTATCCCCAGGAAATGTAAGACAACGATAGAAATTTTAACTGTTTTGTGTTCTTTTATAATTATATATTATACACATAGTTCAACAAGTGAGTTAACCTATACGCTTATGAGATTTCAGTTGAATTGTTTTAAATATAAATAACATACAAAAACACATTGAAAAGTTAAAAGGGAACTAGTTTAAACCGACATATTTTGTCATCTCATATATTGTATGTTGGATTTCATGTGTAGCTGCATATTCGAAAACAAAATCAGAAATTCGGTTAGATCTAACATTTTTATTTCAGTATGATAAACGGGTTCTCTAGTGGATGCAACAACCAATGTTTTTGTGACCAAACTAGCTATAACCCAGTCTGCGGTAAAGATGGTATTGTGTATTACTCCGCGTGTCATGCAGGATGTTCAAGTAGTCCCAGTGAGCCTATGGTAGGTTTGCTAAGTGCACATATTACAATTATGCAATGGTTTTAGATGCAGTTTTTTGTCCTAATTTATTATTTATCCGGTAAATAATTGAATCTCGTATTTATTTTGCAGTTTTTCTGTATTTGAACGTATACAAACTATCCATTTTTATAATCTACACTAAATCCTCCATGAAAGGGAAAATTATGGAGGATTATTGTAAATTATATTCAAAGTAGCTATCCAACCAACATCAGCCAACTTTTACAACATATGTACACCGTTTCTAAACCTACTCACGACGAGTTAAATATATAACTTACATATTTTGAAAATGCAAACTCCATATTGAATTAAGAGTTACCAACTCAACATTCATTTTACGCATATTCTAAAACTGTATTTTAAGAACAGTGAAAAATACCATACTTTTAATCATCACAGATGCATTATGTTATGACCTAAACACTTGGATAGAGTTTTGATAAACTGTTTTGTATTGTACTGTTGCGGTTATGTGGTGGGTTAGGTTCTTTAACAAAACAAAAGAGTAGCAATTTGAAGTGTTTATACATTTTTATCGAAGTGTAAGCACACATGTGTTTCAAAGAAATCAAGATACGACATTGTATCAAAATATTGCTAGTCTTTTATCAACCACTTTTATTCTTTCTTTACCAATTCATAATTGTGATAGAGCTTCATTAAAATAACTGACAAATCAGTGACCAGAAATAAGACATACCCATTCATTCTGGTAGATGATAAACTCCGTCTTTATCCTTGATGTTCAACCAAGTTTACTGTTAAGATTAAGGTATCTACATTGTGATTCTTTTAAAACCCTGCATATGTCATACACATTCATGCAAATTGATTCAATATATGTATCTTTCAACATCGAAATCTTGAAAATTATCATCTTTTTACTCTGCCAAAGATTTTAATTTTACTATAGAACCTAAGGATAAAAACAGAGAAACACAAATGTTATCACCAACTGAAAATAAGATAAAATCTCACCATCTCTGTAATGGAAATTATTAATTGTGAAAAACATCCAATGTCTACGAATCTTTACACTATGTACAATCCACTTGCATACTTATTGGCGGACGCAATACACATCCAAGACGTCGCTTTTCAAAACTTCTAAAAAGGCTTGGAAACAATGTTTTGGTTACCACAGTTTATATAATAAGGTCATTCATTTAACACACATTTAAAACTTAAAAGTATTTTCGGAAGCACAAATGATCAAAATGAAGCCTTTTCTCACATATTGTGTTTTAAAAAAGGGGTCTCATTACTCGAACGGCCATTTATTTTACTCTTATTCGACGTGCCAATTTATGTAAAACCGTTTATATATTTGTACATATCATTTTATAACTTCATTTCAAATGTAATAGTCATTTAACGTTTAGTTTAGCGCTCTCAAGTTCTACTTCTAATAGGTAGAAGTACACTCAAGTGATATGAAAACGCAACACGGGAATTTCCGCTATATATTGTATGTACAATATGCTGCTTTTAATCGAATGGTACATGGCTACGTAAGACCTTTCCTTTTGGGAAAAAAACTAAAACAACAAATAATACAGCAAATAGTATTCCTTCAATGTTTCATTATTCACAGAGTACGCGTTTGGCTCAACCATGTGAGCAAACTTAGGATGCAACATTTTGCAAACTATTTACGTTAAATACAGTACAGAATTAGCTCAATTTTTCAAAGAGCTACTTCAACATTTATGAAGTTCTTGTTACAAAATGTAGTGTGATTAAAACGTCTACAACATCACAGTTGTGTCCTTTCTCTAGTGAACTGCAACTTTCTTTTTAAAAAAACATCTTGGGATTTATTTGCAATATTATGTGCAATTAAGTGTGCAGTATATACAATATATAGCGGAAATTCCCGTGCTGCGTTTTCATATCACTTGAGTTTATAGGATAGAGCATGAGTTTTGCACGTGTACGGGGAGATAATGCACGAGCGTTAGCGAGTGCATTATCGTCCGTACACGTGCAAGACTCATGCTCTATTGTATTTATACCACAATAACTAACATATGCTGTGTATATTCTCGGGTATTACACGATGCATAGTGTGTATTTAAGCTATTGTGGTATAAGGGTGTTTTATACCACAATAGCCTAAATACACACTATGCATCGTGTACACCCTTATACCACAATAGCCTAAATACACACTATGCATCGTGTAATACCCGAGGATATACACAGCATATGTTAGTTATAAATACAATAGAGCATGAGTCTTGCACGTGTACGGACGATAATGCACTCGCTAACGCTCGTACATTATCTCCCCGTACACGTGCAAAACTCATGCTCTATCCTATACATAATGAATGCCTGCAAGTGCATGCTCAGCATTTTATTTGTAGATGCCCTATACGAACTGCAGTTGCGTTGCATCAAGTCTAAATATAACAGCTGACCTAGATTCCACTGCAACTTCCGGTGTATGCGACGACGGTTGTACGAACATCCGGGTACTTGGGCCATGTCTATTTATCATGATGATATCAGTTCTGATAGCAACAACACCGACGTCCATGGCAATTTTAAGGTAATTAGACTGGAATAGGTGTTATCCCTTACCCCGCTATATATACATAATGGACTGTTCTTTCTTTGAATTAAGACCATTCCATTTATGTGATAAAGGGGTGGTTTGGGGGAAATGACTGATCTGCAGCCGGTTATTGTAAACCCTCGCAGGCTGATCTGTGTTTACAATGGACGCAAAGGCTATTATAGTCGTGCTAAGCGGGTTAAGGGTTAAATAGCAATTGGTCACGAAAATACAAATGTATGACGGAAAACGTTAGATTTGTACAAGCTGTGAAAAGCATAGCTCTTATGTTTTTTATCGTGGAGCTTTCACTCGGCCTATATTGAATATCAGTAAGGTATGCAGCAAGGCTTCAGTACTTTATGTCTAGGTTACTAAAGACATGCAATGCCTGCACAAACAACTTCCGTATTTCAATTGACTAAACCTTTATTATCACATCTCCATGCATTTAACTCACAAACGATAACGATATCATGCCGATTTAGGCGATTGTGTGACATCTATCAACTTTTCATTATCTGTGCACCAACTATTTACCTCACGGGATTGCCGTATATGGAAAAGTAGCTCCTCCCACCACCTCTAGTCTGGCTCTCTGAGCTATTCCATAATACTGCAATTTCGTGGTTTTCTGGCGAGATATTTCGGGATGTAAAAAATGACTCTACAAGAATTAATGTCCATTACTAAACTGATATAATGTTTATGTACAATGAAACCCAGTTTAACCGACTAGACATAACAGAGTTATGGTCCTTCAATATTTGAAATAATAATAATAATACTTTATTGGCGCATACGTATAACCTGTTTTACTGCATATACTTACATAACCTGTTGTATTGTATTGGCTTATACCGATATAACTTGTTTTGTCTCTATATTGATACAGATGGCGGGACGTATAAAGTACTGGTTCTACCCAGGAATAAGTGAGTTGTCTGCTTACACCACTAACAATCGAGCGTTATATAATGAGTTAAACACCAACAGAAAAACACATGAACAAACAAACATCGTCTTGTTCGAGTCGCGAAACTTGAGCTAACCTTCACTATTTCATTATTTGTAGATGCGTTGAAGAAGATACCCGCGCATTCGCTCTTGGTGTATCCGACATACTGTTGCGACTTCTCGGTTCGATCCCCGGACCTGTACTTATTGGTTCTATTATCGACGACGCATGCTCAATCTGGGGCGGGGGAGTGTGTGACTCACCCGGACCCTGTTTGATGTATAGCAAGGAAAAACTGTCAACCGGCGTGTTGTTGTGGTGGGTCATAGTATCGGGCGTGGCCTCGGTTCTCTTCTTTATTGCATCATTGTTTGCTTCACGATTGACTGGGAAAGGGTCTGATTCGTATGACATGGAGCAGAAAAAATGATGTTTGTAGTTTCTAATATACATGGACTGGTGGGACGTCTATTCAATATAGTTCCTGACATGCACCGACTTGTGGGAAGTCTCATTCACAGATTGCGTTGTATATTAAGTTTGTGAAGCTGTTCACTGTAGAAACCACGTATTGTTGCCGCTTCGGTAGACAAACACTGGGGCCAATACCATTTTATTTATAAAAGCATAATAAGAAAATACGCATATGATGGTTCAATATTGCGCAATATATTACTTGCGTCACATAACGCAGCAATGTCGATGCATTATCTGATTTTTGTGCGTTAGGTCACATATTTCGTCGTGACTTTCGATTCATTATTTGAATAGTCTTGCAACGCGTCCTATATAAATATTTCATTATTTTCCAACGTGTTCTGGGACTTGTGATTTTAAGATATTCAATTACATTTCGTTAAATGATGGTGATACTGTCTAGAGATATGAAAGACTTGTCTATCGTCCGTCTTTTTTCCACATACCACCAGTTACTCAGTTCTAGTTCACTAGAAGTTTGTTATGCCTTATAAGTTATGATATCAGTCGATGCATGTAAGTGCACATGAGAAATACCACGTTCTATTAATAGGCCCTGCTTGCTAAGAACTTTACATTGTTTTTATATGTAATTCCTAGTCATGCATTTATCATGGACTATGAATGTGTATGCTCAATTCCTACTTCATAGTTCCTAAGCAGTTACTACTTCCTAGTTTCTAAGCAGTTACTACTTCCTAGTTTCTAAGCTGTTACTACTTTATAGTTCCTAAGCAGTTACTACTTTATAGTTCCTAAGCAGTTACTACTTTATAGTTCCTAACCTGTTACTACTTCCTAGTTTCTAAGCTGTTACTACTTTATAGTTCCTAAGCAGTTACTACTTTATAGTTCCTAAGCAGTTACTACTTTATAGTTCCTAAGCTGTTACTACTTTATAGTTCCTAAGCTGTTACTACTTTATAGTTCCTAAGCTGTTACTACTTCATAGTTCCTAAGCAGTTACTACTTTATAGTTACTAAGCTGTTACTACTTTATAGTTCCTAAGCTGTTACTACTTCATAGTTCCTAAGCTGTTACTACTTTATAGTTCCTAAGCAGTTACTACTTTATAGTTCCTAAGCAGTTACTACTTCATAGTTCCTAAGCAGTTACTTCTTCATAGTTCCTAAGCAGTTACTACTTCATAGTTCCTAAGCAGTTACTTCTTCATAGTTCCTAAGCAGTTACTAGTCCCTGATTATCTTTAAAACAGTCGGTGAATGTTAGTCTACATACTGGAGAGATATTCCTTATTGTTGATTTCTATATAACAAATTATTCAAAATAAAGATGTGTTAGGACTTCATAAGTTGGAATCTGCCATCTAATTAAAAACAATTATACACAGTGTTATTCTTGGACAAATTGTGTTTAAAAAGTGGATGTTACCCGTTAGGTGTACGCTTTAATTGAAAATCTAAATATCACAAGTCACATAACGCGTTGAAAAAAAATAAACAAAATAGCTGTACACGACACATTGTATTACTACATTTAAAAAAATATTATCGACTGAACACATGTTATGATTTTTCTATAAATGGCGTGATCATCTGACGTAAAGTGGCATAAAGTACGTGATCATATGACTAATTACGTGATCTTGTGCCATTAATTACGTGAGCATGTGCCATTAATTACGTGATCATGTACCATAAATTACGTGATCATATGACTGATTACGTGATCATGAGACTTTAATTACGTGATCATGTTAATTAAAGTTGGGTTTGGTGTATAATGGACATTTGCAGATGCAATCTGTGTAACACCAGTATTTTGCATTTGCATGTCAACTTTACATTTTATTATTAAATGTTAAATGTTATGTTTATATACTAGTTTCTTTTTCTCTAGTTTAGAGATATATAAAGGATTATAAAATAAAACAACAGTATTTGATGTGTTTTGTAAAAAGTTGTCTTCCAGCTACAAGTTGTTTCAGAAATGATCCAAACAAAAAAGTCTCTTACCATAACTGAAACATGTGTTACCATGGTGACCATCTTGGCAGAGACGGCAGTTACAAAACGACGAACAGGAAATGTAGCAGTCAACAGAAAAACGATTTCAAAACAAATAACAATTACACCATGGATAAATAACTATCTAGACGTGAAGTACAAGGCACCACAAATATAAAAGGTTGACGATTCGAGCTCCACAAACTGCGATATGCAGCTATAAGACATGTTTTTAACGGATACAGTTCAATCTTGGGTATTTCTAGAGCGTTGAAATCAGTAATTGTCATTTGTTGCACTAATTTGACCTTTTGACCCCTAAATTATAAAAGGTGAACATTTTTAAAATCTATTTTACTTCCTATGAAATAATCAGTTTTATTACCATTTACTGAGTTTTGAGGAAAACACAATCCCTACATTCATTGTTCAGTTTTATATCAGGTTTTCTAAACAAAAGCGGCCATCTTGGACGCCATCTTGAATTGCCAAGTTAGAACCAACATTTCAGAATTCATGCCGGTAGTCCCAAAAACGTCAGACCATGCCGAACGTTTTGATATATGACTGGTTGATATACCTCGGGTCCGGGTACCCTCTTGAAATATCTTTTCAGCTCATTATAGCTGTATTAACAATCAGTCCTAAATTATATACCGCAATACTTTGTTTCGAACTATGTTTAGAAATATTTAAATATGTATTGAATGTAGTCTATTGCGTGGAATATTGTAACTAGTGATGGGCAATCGGTTGAAATTTACAATGGATCATCGGTTACAATCGGTTGAATATAACCGATCAATCATCGGTTATAATCGGCTAGTCAGTATGAAATATAGCATGTGTATGTTAATCTAAGTTTGAGGCCTTGAACTTTGGATTATTTCTGATTAAGCATGTATTTTTCCTGTCTTGTTTTTTATGCCATTGTCATTTTTATCAGCAAAATAATGCTAATTGATATAAATTTGTTTTTTGTCTTTATATGCTCATTTTCACAAGTGTTGTTTCCTGGATAATCATGCTGATTTTTATTTTGAACATTAATTAAAGTGCATTTTTACATTTAACCGATGATCGATTATAGACTTTCATAATCGATCATCATAATCGGAGGCCTAAGTAACCGATGATCTGTTACAATCGATTAAAATGTACATCACTAATTGTAATGCCGCACGTTTTAATCTAGGAAAGCGTTACAGTGTGCCCCGATTTAGAGAAAGCATGACCACTCGTTTTAGTTAAATACTGATGCATGGTGATGATATATTTTCACTTTTATATTAAATGAGAATATATCAAGATTACCCAGTGTCCCTTTATCGATTTTTTTAAAGAACGTCCAGATAAATAATAGTCTGTATTCTATTTTATAAAACAGAAATAAGCACGGTTTTACGCAAGCGTAAGTAATTAAGCTGCCAAGAGCAAATACCATTATATTTGGGGAAGAACTGAAAAACAAAGTACAAACTAATAATAGATCAAGTAAAGAGAACTGTAAAATCTGGAGGAAAAACTTGACACGGAGGCATAAATATGTCTTCAAGTACACGCCCTGAATGTTTTTCAGACACAATGTTCTCCATTCTTACAAGCAGAGTTTCCTATTTAACATGTTAATTCCCCATTCTCGCCATCAGTTTCCTGTTTATCATGTTAAGACTTCATTAAAAGGCTTCTCTCCTGTATGCATACTTGCTTTAAATGAGTCCCATATGTTAGCAAGTGCATTTCAGGGGTGACATATCAATACAATACAATACAATATCTTTTATTCACTCAATTCACATTTACATGAATATATGAGGTATGTATAACAACATTAAAATCATCATCGAGGCTCATAAGTATAATAGAAGACAGATATTATAGATAATATGACGTGGTTAATTACAAAAGAGTAATGCAGTTTGGTAATAGCTGGGAGAAGAAATGAAGGGGTGACATATCAAATAAACTGTTCACTGTGCAATTACAATAGTGCGTTACAAAAGTAACAAGCAAGGTGTTATGCAAGCGTTAAAAAGCTGCCGATAAGTAAATAAACATGAATGTGGGCCTGTGAACTGATAGGAATGCAAACAATCCTTTGTATAAATAATAAAATTCTTAGAGCTATCAAGCTGGAATAAGTCTTGCTGTTTTTATCAAAAGCAATAACTACGCGATGGATGCGTCAATATCGGTCACTGTGAAACTTGGCCAAGGTCTTATTGATATAATCCTTAATGACAGTTTAACAAATTAACAACACAGACTTGTTAACGTTTCGACTTGACAACCTTCATCAGAATTTAATTTTCTGATAAAATCATTCAAATGCAAATTGATAAAAAATCAAAAATCAGTTTAAGTGACAATGTGGACAAGCTGATTTGCTTCTTTTTCGCTTCTTTTTGGCATTATAAATACAACCGATAAACTTTGTCGTTATATATTCATGGATTCAATAAATTTCATGCATCTTCATCCACATGCGAAACGGTAACCTCTGAACGTTCCAAAATATGTGTTTATTCCATTCAAGTTTGTTAGACGAGTTCTCTAGGAATTCAAGTTGTAAAGCATGCTGATCGCCACTTACATGATCACAGTCTGTTTACCATAGACAGATACAAAAACCATATAAGGATCAGCTGCCTTCGGTCGCTAAATAAAAAACTCTAATAAGCTGTTCATCGCTACATTTGAATGTTAACACATATTGTAATAATTGCATGCTAGATGAAAAACAGTCATTTAACCATGTGCGATTATGAAATCTATTACAGAGACAACTACACTCGGTAGCCGACTCCTACCGGAAAGACGTCTCGAACAGACGTTAGAACATGATCACGATGTATTTTACAAATAAGACGGATGGGAGGCAGCGAATATAAATGAGAGCATGATCACGGTGTATTTTACAAATAAGACGGATGGGAGGCAGCGAATATAAATGAGAGAATGATCACGATGTATTTTACAAATAAGACGGATGGGAGGCAGCGAATATAAATGAGAGCATGATCACGGTGTATTTTACAAATAAGACGGATGGGAGGCAGCGAATATAAATGAGAGCATGGTCACGATGTATTTTACAAATAAGACGGATGGGAGGCAGCGAATATAAATGAGAGCATGATCACGATGTATTTTACAAATAAGACGGATGGGAGGCAGCGAATATAAATGAGAGCTTGATCACGGTGTATTTTACAAATAAGACGGATGGGAGGCAGCGAATATAAATGAGAGCTTGATCACGATGTATTTTACAAATAAGACGGATGGGAGGCAGCGAATATAAATGAGAGCTTGATCACGGTGTATTTTACAAATAAGACGGATGGGAGGCAGCGAATATAAATGAGAGCATGATCACGGTGTATTTTACAAATAAGACGGATGGGAGGCAGCGAATATAAATGAGAGCTTGATCACGGTGTATTTTACAAATAAGACGGATGGGAGGCAGCGAATATAAATGAGAGCTTGATCACGATGTATTTTACAAATAAGACGGATGGGAGACAGCGAATATAAATGAGAGCATGATCACGGTGTATTTTACAAATAAGACGGATGGGAGGCAGCGAATATAAATGAGAGCATGATCACGGTGTATTTTACAAATAAGACGGATGGGAGGCAGCGAATATAAATGAGAGCTTGATCACGATGTATTTTACAAATAAGACGGATGGGAGACAGCGAATATAAATGAGAGCATGATCACGGTGTATTTTACAAATAAGACGGATGGGAGGCAGCGAATATAAATGAGAGCTTGATCACGATGTATTTTACAAATAAGACGGATGGGAGACAGCGAATATAAATGAGAGCATGATCACGGTGTATTTTACAAATAAGACGGATGGGAGACAGCGAATATAAATGAGAGCATGATAACGGTGTGTTTTACAAATAAGACGTTTGGGAGACAGCGAATATAAATGAGAGCATGATCACGGTGTATTTTACAAATAAGACGTTTGGGAGTGATCACAATGTAGTTAGCAAATAAAACCGATGGGAGGCAGCGAATATAAATGAGAGCATGATAACGGTGTATTTTACAAATAAGACGTTTGGGAGTGATCACAATGTAGTTAGCAAATAAGACGGATGGGAGGCAGCGGATATAAATGGGAGCATGATCACGGTGCATTTAACCAAAAAGACGGATGGGAGTCAGCGGATATAAATGGGAGCATGATCCCGATATAAATGTAGCATTATATATACCGTCAATAACAATATAACTACAGTAACTTAGTTCGTACTTACTAAGTGGAATTTTAACAAAACAGAAACCCAAATGTCACCACGGTAGGGAGGAATGTTAGGGTTTTATTTTGTTAAAATTTAACTTAATAAATACTGACGTACTTAGAGTTTAACCGACCTCTTAAAAATTCAATAAACGATGGCATTGATATGCAAATGAACATTCGAACAAGTGCAGTGTACCAATGTATTATGACGAATGTGAAATGCACCTTGGACACGTAATAAAATAGTGATCGTACTTCATAAAATAGAGACATAAGCTCAGTGTTAAAGGGAATGTAGCGACACAGCCAAACAATCGTTATTATTGAGAGTTCTGATAAACTCGGAAAAGTGTGAATAAATTATCAAAATCGGATGATAAACAAAGAAGATATAATTATTTGAAGGTTCTGTTGAAACGGATATGGGAGCCGTGTTAGACCGCATAGAGCTCCCGACGCATATGGTCGGGGTGCCATAAGCGTTGCGTCCTGACGCATATATAGAGCTCCGAGGGAGCTGTATGCGTCAGGCCTTGATGCGTCGAAGGAACACATCAACTTTAAAATGGGTCTTTCTTCTTGACGCAAAGTGCTCCCCACTTCCGATAATGATTGTTATACTCACAGTCACTGTTATCAGTACAACCTTTAACATCACCATATGTGGTGTCTAAATAATCATCATGACTATTTATGCGTTATGTACAGATGTATCTCAACGATATCAAATTTTTGATGAATAGCTTCTTCCAGAAGCCTCTTGATTAATGGCACATGACACCAACTAGGTAAAACAAAATGGCGTATAGTCCAGTATAGGTGGCGCTACGACCAAATTGTACACCGCATGATCAATATCTTACAGTACTTAACATTTAGAATTCGTTGAGCATCAGTAACAATAGGTAACAATAGGTTCATCCTTCGATGATGATGATGATGATGATGATGATGATATTGATGATGATGATAATGATGATGATGATGATGATGATAATGATGATGTTGATGATGATAATGATGATGATGATGATGATGATAATGATGATGTTGATGACGATAATGATGTGGATGATGATGATAATGATGTAGATGATGATGATGATGATGTTGATGATTATAATGATGATGATGATAATGATGATGATGATGATGATGATGATGATGATGATGATGATGATGATGATGATGATGATGATGATGATGATAATGATGATGTTGATGACGATAATAATGATGATGATGATGATAATAATGATGTAGATAATTATGATGATGATGTTGATGATTATAATGATGATGATGATAATGATGATGATGATGATGATGATGATGATGATGATGATGATGATGATGATGATGATGATGATGATGATGATGATGATGATGATGATGATGATGATGATGATGATGATGATGATGATGTTGATGATGATAATGATGATGATGATGATGATGATGATGATGATTACGTCCACAATGATGGTGATTTGTTGTTCTTGTGGATGTTGATGTTGATTGAGGAATTAAGGAGTAGAACTTGCAGTAAAAATATGCTGTATGTTGTAGTAGTTGATATTTAATAAAAGGGGAGCTGAATGCGGGACGATCGGGCATATTGACGCATTGAGCTCCTCGGAAGCTCTATCGAACAGGAGCTGTATGCGGTTCTTTAATCGACGCATATGGCTCCTCATATGGCTCATATGGCCGCCATTTTGAGAGCTATGACATTATAGTTCTAATTGATCATATACTGTATTGTATATGTATTGTGTGTAGGCTATACACGTTGTACTGAATGTTTAATGCTGAATAAAGTTATTATATATATGAAATGTGATATATTGGTTAAGGGTCAATTTTGCATTTTTTCATCTCGAAGTGAAAACTTAAAAAAAAAAAAAAAAAAAATTACAATTGAAGATGTATTTTAACTTAAAACTACTATATACTATATACTATTTAAATTTCGTGTTTACAATAGTTGTAAAAAGGGACGTAGGGTGTGCGTGTGTGCGGGTGGGGACGAGGGAGTACTATTACTTAAATATGAATAATAATAACGAGAAAATGTTATTTCAATTAAAACGTGACGTTTACTATTTTTTTCTTCGACCTTACTAAGATTCCTTTTAAATTCTTTAAAACCACACTTAAATAACATGGTCATCTTTACACCAGACGGTAATATCTCCACAACGCTGACCGAGTGATACTCCGACCAGTAGTGACCATGAGATAGTAGACGCCTAATCGTAGATAAGTAAAACAAGCACATTGCATGGATACAAACATATTTAAAGCTAGGCAGAGCAAATGTTGCGGATTAAATTTCAGCGTTATTGTATATGATGACCACTGATTTGTCGACTGAAAACATCCTAAATATTCTATTCTGAGCGCTATCACCATAAAAGAACCAGACGACACAGTCAGCAGACGATAGAACCCATCATGTCAGACGATACAGTAAAGGTAAGAGTTTGTTGACGTTTAGTTTTTAAAATCATCATTATGTTTGTTACATAATGTTGTTCTTTAAATGTATCCAGATGTCCACCATGAAGTTGTTTTTTTTAAATAAGTTCCTATTTTACACTGAAAGTATATATACAAAATAAATGTTTTAGCTACTATTGTTATGCTGTTGTTAGTAATACCGTGATTGTCGTGATGCAGTTACTAATGTCGTGATGCAGTTACTAATATTGTGATGCAGTTACTAATCTCGTGATGCAGTTACTAATGTCATGATACAGTTACTAATATTGTGATGCAGTTACTAATGTCGTGATGCAGTTACTAATCTCGTGATGCTGTTACTAATATCGTGATGCAGTAACAAATTCGTGATGCAGTTACTACTGTCGTGATGCAGTTACTAATGTTGTGATGCATAACCAATATCGTGATTGTCGTGGTGTAGTTACAGTGTCGTGATGCAATTACTAATGCCATGATGCAATTACTAATGACGTGATGCAGTTACTAATGTCGTGATGCATTACCAATATCGTGATTGTCGTGATAAAGTTTATTTAAATTATTAAATACAAAACAGAAAATTATATAAAATGTATGATGCTAAAAACAAATATGAGTGCATAGTAGTTAGGTGCGGTTATTCCCAAACTGACTAAATCTGGACGTCATGTGGGGTCAGTATCCGAAGAATCCAGAACATGTTATGACTGTGACAATGCAATAGAAAAGGAATAAAAAATAATTCAATGTCGACTCTATGTGCCTGAAAAAATGCGCGAACCGGCTAAACGCTAGTGGACGCTTTATTTGGCATAATCTGTCCAGACCGATACATATGAATTATACGGTCTTGGCAGGCCGAGAAAAGCTCCGGCCGTGTTACAATTAACTTTTATTCTAATACATTTGAGCATGCTTAAAGTTAAATGATACTGGATTGTGGCACCGCTAAAGACCACAACTCCGCTAAAGTCCACATAAATTTCCACTAAAGTCCACAAAAAAAAACGAACGTCAAAGTCCACACAATTTCCTGCTAAAGTCCTCAAAAAATAGTGTCGCTAAAAACCACAAAAGTTGTCGCTAAAGTCCACAAAACTATTACGCAGTTATATCATAATGCTTCCGGCGCACAGATATGTGTCAAAACAAGTGCCTGAATACGAAGGTCTCCGAACGTACCGGGTTTAACCATAATTACCTGCACTCAAGGTAACACTTTTGGGATTAAAATTAACAACATACACTAAATGTGATACAATAAATTCCACAACATTACACAATTTATAATGCAGCTGATAGTTATGTTGTGTTTATACTTTAAAAGAGGAGGTATTTTGCTGAAATAAATAACATGTTGAGTTGAGCAACCTGAATTTTCTATAAAAATTTCACCAAAAATGTGTTGTTACCTTTAGGGTATATGTATGTTTAGGTCAAAAATGGTGTTACCTTTCGTGCAGAAATCGTTACCTTTAGTGCAATTTATGTTATTACCTTTAGTGTATGTTGTTAATTTTAGTCCCAAAAGTGTAACATTTAGTGCAGCTAGTTATCTTTAATGCAATTGTTACACTTAGGATATCAACAAACGTATATGCTGATTGGAAAGAGCGCCCTCGCTTTAATGCTTCTTCCTGCCAAATATTGCATACTTACAAAACTTATCGATCATTTATACATGTAAACTACATCTGGTGCAAATATGTTTTGCATAAATTAATTAAAAAAAGATGAAACATCTCTCACAAATGAGAAAACAATTAATTCAAAATTGTGTTTCTCGCTGAAATAGTGTTGTGGACTTTAGCGAAAACGTTTGTGATTTTTAGCGACACTATGTTTTGTTGACTTTAGCGGAAATGTGTGTGGATTATAGCGGAGTTGTGGACTTTAGCGGAGTTGTGGTCTTAACTTTAGCGGTGCCACACTGGATAAATACCTCAAGATTGGCGTCTTAACTATACTCAAGAACGATAAAAACAAATATCAGCGGGATTTAAATGTATAATCCCAAATAAGCCTATTAATATTATCACGATAATGAAAACACAGCATTATAAAATCAGTATTAGAGACAAAAAAACAAAAAACAATTACCGATTTAAACATCAGATCATATTTAAAATGAAAACATATCTGGAGACAAATCCAGAGCATTTAGATGTTAACAGGAAACACGTGTTTTTATACGTTACTCAGTGTTCTTGAGAGTGTGTTTGTTTGTTTGATGTTTTACGTCATTTTCAACAAATGTTAGGTTATATATCACGGTCGGTTTTTTTTGTGGTTTAGTTTAGTTTAAACATATTTTATTACTTATGTTACAGAGAATGAACATCATATGATAATACATATTTATATATAACATACGCAAATGGATTGAACTACAAGTTATAACAACATTAGTTACAGTTCTCTCCATACCTCCAATATTGATATATTATGTATACCGGAATGAAATGTAATAACATTTGTAATATGGGTGAATTTGAAAAAAAATAAATAATAGAAACTTTAGAAAGAAATAACACAAAAAGGTGAGAAAAAAATGGAGGGGGAAAACCCCCGCTTGATAATCCTGCCCTGCCGCCCATCTCTATTGAAACCCTACAATCGCCCAACATATTGTTCGAATAAAAGCACCGACAGCTACGTGTAACAAACTTTTCTAATAAATTACTCGATTTGAAAACGTTGAGTGTTTTTGATATATTTTTGAAATTCTTGAAAAATAAATTGATTTTGATCGATAGAGACATCTGAATTGCCGTACAGTATGTTTAAATACAACGCGCTACATTACCTTCCCCACACAGCTGATAAGGGAAATTGGTCTGTAATTAGATGGGGAGTCTTTTGCTCCATTCTTAAACAGAGGCATTACATTGGCTAATTTCCAAGCATTTGGATATTCATTTTCTTGAAGTGACCGATTGAACAATATAGAAAGGGGACGACAAATAGTTTTAGAAGTTTCCTTTAACATACGGTGACTAATTTCATCAGGTACAGTGGCTTTATTTAAAGCTGAAATGGTTAAAATATCAGTTATTTCTGTTTCCGTGATATTAAAGTCACTTAACATGGTGTCAGTTTTTTACCTAAATGCTGGTAGACTTACATGAGAATCATCAATTGATGAAATTGATATGAAATAGTCATTTAAAGTATTAGCTTTATCTACATCAGACACAGAATACGAATTATTAGTGTTAATGAGTGGTGGTACTGTGTAATTTTCCTTAATTAGCATTTTGATCATTGCATGCTCAGTTGTCTCCCCTCTGACACCGATGAACAATAGCTATCTTAACTTACATCATACCTTCTTATCTGACTGTAGATTATTTTGTGAAAACTATCAGTTCTGCTCTGCACTATCATCATTTTCTCTCGCTGTACTACCGCCTTTATTTGTCATAACGATTACCATTTACAGTTGAACTTGCATTATATATTATATCCATTGCTGTTTTACACATGTAAAATCTTGGAATAAAAGAATTTGAATTTGAATTTGATAGTTTTCCAATAATTGCGTGGATTAGATGAGTGCATTTCACACATTGAGTATTCAAGATTATTATAAAATAGTTCTTTAGCATGTTTTTTCATGTTATTTACCTTATTTCTGTTTTTTTTTATAATTTTGCCAATCAGATATATTACCTGAGCTGAGAGCCATTACTTTTTGTTTGTCACGTTTACGTGAAATATGTCGAATCTTAAAGTTGTACCATGGCTTATCTTTTGGCCGGATTGTGACAAGACTGTTTGGGATACATAATTTTACCAACTCGATAAATTTTGTATTAAAAGAATTTGCAGCAGAATTTACAGAGCCGTTAAGTAATATTGACCAGTCCGTCGATAAAATTAGGTTATTCAATGTATTAAAATCAGCTCGCTTATAATTCCAAACTCTTCGTTTGAAAGGTTGGTTTACACAGACACTTACTTTTTTAAAATGCATATGTACCGTAATGGTCACTTATATGAGCAGGTGTTTTTGAAACACCTGAATCAAGACATTTTATCTGGTTCGAAATGGCGACAGGATCTAACAATGTACTTGTAGTGTTAGTTACACGTGTTGGCTCTTTGATAATATTGGTCATGTCATTGAATGATAGTATATCTCGAAATTTATGGTTACATGTATTTAATTGGTCTTCGTTTATATCCCCCAAGATGATAATATTAGTTTGTGTTTCCAATACTTTTTCAATACATATATTAACCCTGTCCCAGAATTCAACTGCATCTTGTGGAGGTCGGTACATAGTGCATACCATAGAAGATTGACTTTGATCTTTGATTTCAATCCAAATTGATTCAGGAACAATGTGTCCTAGTTCCACGACTCTAGATGAAATTATTTCAGAAGAAACATATAACAACAACCCGCCTGAATGTGATGAACAGTCTTTACGATACCTTTTATTAAAACCTTCTAAAACCAATAAATCGTCACGGACATCAACCATAAGATGGGTTTCAGTGAAACATAATACGTCATAATCTAAGCAATTATCTTTTTTTGTGGTGGAGGCAGACCACCCACTTTTCCTGGGTAGAACCAGTACTGTACACCTCCCGCCATCCGTAAGATCGACACTTCCTCACTTACATGTCGAACTCCCAGTGGGATTCGAACTCACAGCGGTGAGAGGCGAGAATGTTTATAACGCAACGTCATTAACCACTCGGCCACGGAGACGCTGGTATAGTAACTATGGCACACACGAAAACACTACTCAGTTTTAACTTGTAGACATAAACACCATGTAATCGCAAAAATACATACTCTAAAGAATAACAAAAACATGTTTGAATTGTTTAAAGATTTTGCGTAAATTTTTTTTTATTTATTTATTTATTGTGAACGTCAATACTGTTTCATTAATCATTTTATATAATACTTTTCTAACGGTGACCGCATATTATTTTATTTTTATTTATTTTTTTGCCAGTCACCATCATAATATTCCATTATTGAATTATAAAAAAAATGCTGACTTTTGTCATGGTGTAGTGTGGTTGAAATATTCGAAACACTTTAAACTGTCATTTTTCCGAAACTAAGCTTCACAATCTGATCATTCTTAGAGTGTTTGATGTGAACTTGAATGATTGTATATTGTGTGCGATTCAATTCAGTTCAAAATTGTTCAAAATATGATTTGAACTTGAGAATAGAAATTTGAAAAATAAAATGTGAGCATTTTAAACATGGGACTTTGAGTATTCGCCAGGTACATTTACACTCTTTCATTTCATCTAATGTTTTTGCCACTCAGTACTTTTAATACTTTGATACTATTTCTATTGGTGAAAATCAGGAAGAAATACATGATCAATTATATTTTTGACTTACTCGAGACCCAAAAATAACTAACTGTGACGTTGATTAATAAATCGACGTTAATAAAGCAGGCCTGCCATTTCTCGGGCTTTGCGCTGGTAATTACCGGCTTTTTGATAATGATTAGATTACCGGCTTACCCTCTTTTCTTTTAAAATTGCCGGCTTTTTCAAACAAAAAGTCATACGTTTTATTAGTACCCAATTTTTAACAATAATACCAACACGTGTACCAATGCGTATGGGAAGCCATAACCGTCAATATGTGGATATTTACAAATCATTCAATGACAGGCCATTTAATTCAACATGAAGTCATTTGATGACGTACTTATTGATTCGATGCAACGTGTAAACTCTGTTCATTCGTTACAAAGTGAATTGATACGGTTCGAAGTGAAATGATACGGTGTAAAATTTCAAACCATACGACGCAAATAGAAATCAATAAGTGCAATGACAAACCATTTGATAAAAAAACTAATGCAATACAATAAAATACAAGTCGGTACGATGAAAACTTAAACGATTCATCGAAAAATGTGAAGTGATACAGAACAAAGTAAATCAGCATGATGCAATATGAATCAGTTTAAGACATTTAGTCTGGTGGTAAGTAAAATGATCGGGCGAAAACAAAGTCGGTGCAACGCAAACGCAATCCGTTCGACAGAAACTAGCATTACGTGCAAAGTGAAACGGTGCGACATCTGTCGGCGATATTTGCCACATCACTTGCAGGGTTATTTCCCCTACATAATTACTGGCCTTATGATACATCAAAGTACTGAAAGTACTGAGAATGCAAGGTTTGATAGGAAAGACTGTATGAATATTTGCACGATTGCTGGACTTTGAAAACCATAAAATTTACATAGTTTTAGCCAACTTGGCGATCTTGGGCGACCTACCAATAGTTTAGAGGGTCAATCCATTCCAAATATATTGTGATCAATAGTCATTAAACTGTTTCAAATCTAGACTAGAATATTATTTTATGAAATTGCTGATGGATAGACAAATTTGTGTTTTATGGCCAAACTGTCAAGATGACCTTAATGTCTAAAATTATGTCATTTACAGAGTGGGGTGTATTAAGTAGTCTTCCGGGAACAAGACGCACAAGAGGGCCTGTATCACTTTACTGGCTTGAATAGTCTAAGGCCTACCGGAAAACAGTTTTTTAAAAATCAGAGGTTATAACTCTGATGTGTCTAGTCTGATGCAACTGGTTTTGAACTTGTCCAAGTTCAGTGACGTAACCTAGAAAACGTCTTCTGCTGCAGGGACAAATAACTTAACAAAAGAGGCACTACCCGTTGATTCAACTTCTCTATGTCTGTCCCACACACTGAAAAGAAACTTTACTGTAGTATTTACTAAAAAATAAAATACAAATTTATTGGTGGAAAGAAGAATTGAAATTGACTATAAGTAAATACACGGGTAAAAGTGACCATAATTTTGATAAATAAACAACAACAACAAGAAACAGAACAGAACCTAGCTGGACGAAGTAGGTTAGTGTAATATTAGGTTTGTGGTTTAACACATTTAAAATGCACAAATGCTAGGATTCAACAATTAAATTACAAGAGACTATGAATATCCAGCATATTCATTTTTTATATGCACGTATCGCAAATAAGATAAAACATGTTATTATGCAAGATCGACCTACTATAACCGGACAAAATATAACACTGTTAATAAAATAACAAAATCCTGACAGATTAAATATGTGTATCCAAGTAATAAGCTTTATAAATTCTTTCCGATAAAACAACTTATTCATAATTTTGCTAAAGCATCATCTAACTAGACTGACTTTCTTTGGTAGGTGATAGACGAGGTCTTTATCATAGACGTTTAACCAATATTACTGTAAAACTCAAAAGTATTTATGTGTATTCTTTTAAAATCCTGCATATACATGTATATGAATATTAATATTATATATGTATCCGTTTCAAAATTTAATCTTAAAACTTGGTATCTATTTACTCTGAGTAAGGTTTTTACTTCACTATTGAATCTAAGGATAAAAACCGAGTAATACAAAGTGTATGACCTACTGAAATAAGGTGAAATCTCGACATCTGGGTAATGGAAAAGTATGAATAAGATACAACAGAATGCAATATGTTGAATACACATTGTACTCTTTTTTGTCAATCGCTTTTGAAAATTGTCGATTTTGACATTTTCAATCCGCGCGCTCAAAATTCAGCATTTCCAAAAATATCAGGCTTTTCCTTAATTTTATTATGGTAGCCCTGATAAAGTCTAAATACATTGTTTGCCGAGGACGTTAAAAAGCAAAACATTTCGTTTAAAATCATACCCAAACTGATTTAAATGTTATAACAATGACGTTAGAAATACTGTTTTTACTCGAATTTTTTCTGCGCATCATTCCCATTAGTAATAATTCCAGCTGCTAAAATCATAGCTCTTACGTTTTTATATTATATGTACCACACAGCTATGATTCAAAGCTATAATAGTTTAAGGTTACTATTTTTTTAACAGACTGACTCTACCGACTGGGCCACAGAGAAGAGTTATGCTAAACGGCAACAACTGCAACATTTAGTGGTCTGTACCATTTTGTAGACAATTTAAATCACTGTAAAACGTATTGATCAAACCAAAATTAACCTATTTCCATCATATAGATCATCTTTTATTATTGAGAGTTCTGAAAAACTTGAATAAGGGTGAAAAAATGATCACTATTGTTTGAATGTTATGTTGAAACGAATATGGAAGCCGCCATTTGAGAGCTATGACATCACAGTTCTGAATGACCATATATGGAATATTTATAAATATGAACATTTACTGGTTTATAGAAAAACAATGACAGCAACTGTCTGAAAAATATGTATACTTAATGTCAATAGTGCTTTATATGACCGCTAAAGGTTCTTCATTCACTTGAGGTGATTTTCTTTGCTTTAAATGATATTTATCAACATTCCATATATGGTAATTTAGAACTATGACGTCATAGTTCTCAAAATGACGGATCCCAACAACCTTCAAATGGTCATATCTTTTTTGTTTAGCATCCGATTATGACAATGTTTTCAACTTGTTCGCAGATTTTCAGAACTCCCAATAAAGGAGCTGTTTGGCTGTGTCGCTACAGTTCCTTTAAGAAAGAATGACTCAAACGTGTAACCCAGTTTAGTTATGGGAGAAATCCGTTTTTGTTTCGTTGAATGCTGTTAAGAAACTTGAACCAGCAAGCATTAACGTATTTCTCCGTCGGCGTTCGTAATTCTGTTTCAATGAAACAGTGATATAATATCTACTTTCTTGTATGTGTACACTTTCTAGTATGTAACTTTTGTACCACAATAAACGTACGTATGGACCTTATTTATAGGTAAACGTTTGTAAACGACAGTATAAAGTTGACACTGTTGCATATCTACTTTACATTTCTTGTATTTTCTTGAATGTAAGTGTTATACTATAATAAACGTAGACATGAACCTTATCTATAAGTAAACATTTGTATAAGATAATATGAACTTGACACTATTGTATAATGACCTTAAAGTTCATTAAACTAAACTATGTTTACATAGGCAATATGGAGAGTTTCAACCATGATATTTTTGTTAAATAGTTGACTGCTGGAACTGTTAGACTAAGCTATTGAAGCTTTAGGAAATAAAGCACTAACATCCTCGGGAGGGATCATAAGTCTAACCCGCCAGGAAAATGCACTTGCACCCTCGGGAGGGATCATTGGGCTAACCCACCAGGATAATGCACTTGTTCCCTCGGAAGGGATCAAAGAGGGATCATCGGTCACATAACATGGCTTCTGGGAGTGTAATAAAGCCATGACTTATTTCTCATAATACACTAGTGTATTACAGATGCAAATGAGGACCGAATCACTGTGTTTGTGTATAGTAAACATTTAATCCCACTTGATTTTTCGATGTGCCTTCGATTTTGCCAATGTATGCCTTAATTGTCACCCTACTATTTAAGATACGTATAAACTAATTTCAGAATGATTCACTAGACGTCGCCTCTGAGAACAGAGAAGATACAACCTCAGTAGATTATGTTCATGTCAAAGTTGCTCCCGAGTCCAGCAGAATAATCGAAGGAACGGTAGGTGGTTATAAAAACAAATAGCATATGCGTACGGTACATATATAAGATTAAACGTTTCATGCAAACGTATATATTTTAAAGCTGAATTTATAAAAATTTAAAGAATTTATAAATATGCAACTTATTTGCGCTTACGATTCGTGTTTGGTGCGTTTTCTTACTGAAGGTGGTCATAACTGAATTCCAATTTAATTTTAGGAACGGTGTGGTAACTAACACTAGGATGATATCATCAACCCGCTACTTTAGCTACCGCACGCCAGTGGAGCAATGTTCATATTAAGATGCTTCACAGGCCATCAGGCGATCAACAAAGTTCAGTGACCATCACGTGGTTATTATGATACAAAATGCATACTGCACTACTTCGTCGTTTATTACCAGGATATTGTTTAACCTGCCCTCGTGCAAGTTCATCAAATAACTCGCAAAATGAAAATGGAAATTATTTATGATATGGGCTTTTACGTCACGTTATCACATCATATTTATACGTTATTATATTTGTATTGGGATATATGCACGACTTCCTTCAAGTATTAATACTGCGCGATTTAGGAGCGTAAAGTCGCGCAATATTTATGCGCGAAAGAACGAGTGCATATATCCCAATATAAATCTAATAACCTTTTTATTGCATATGCATTTTTAAATTAGAACAATGAAATAGGTTGTAACATTTAATTTTCACCAGAAACCGTCATATTGTCGTTACATCGTGCGAATTTTCACAATGAAATCAACAATGTTTACATCAAGTGACATACTTTCGTTCTTCTTAGATTGCAGAAAATAGCACCAGTCATGAACGAGTATACATTACACACCCAATATGACAACACGTCAATCGCTATCTACACAGAGTTATCGTTCCTTGCATACGCATACACCTCTGTCAATACCAAGAATCTTGGCAAATGATGAAAAACGATGCAAATGCAAAATTTCTTGATTGCACTAATATTTTTCTAACTTAACTTTATATAAAATGCTTAAATTACAAAAGAAAACAATTTTCCGGCTTGAATGTTATAAGTATACAGTAAATTACGCTCAGAATTATATTGCGGTAGACTTTGGCATATCTCTCCGCCGTTAAAACATTCAAAATACGCACCACCAAATCGTTCCCGTAGGGTTACAGTACAGCATTTTTTCTTACCAGCACCTTCTGGGGGAGATTTCCTATTTCATTGAAAGTAAACGGAGCTTGTAAATTCGTATGCAATAATAGGTTATATTGAGACAGCAACCTCAGAGGGAGATGCGATAACAGATCAAGTTTCCAATCATATATAAATGCCACCGACAGGGAGTCCAAATGGGGCAAACATGTTTAGCTCTAAAGCCAAGGCCTTATACACTGAGCTACCATGCAATGCAAACTATGTAAACCATCCTGTATGTAAACAATTTTAGATTCCACAAAAAGAAATCGAAGCTGTCAAGATAGATACTCGTTTTGGATACGGATCATGCAAACCCAGGTATTTATTTTGGATACGGACCATGCAAACCCGGGTATTTATTTTGGAAACGGACCATGCAAACTGATGTATTTATTTTGAAAACGGACAAGGCAAACACATGCATTTATTTTGAAAACGGGCAATGCAAACCTAGGGATTTATTACGAAAACCTCAATACAAACCCAGTTATTTAGTTTAAAAAAACGCACAATGCAAACCTTACATTAACAACCTTCGACAATTATGGTTAATATTGTTTAATATGGTGTCAATGTTTACGTTAACGTTTTATCTCTACTAACGTGCCTTCAAATCAAACCAATTCCCTTTTTTTTTGAGTGTGTGCTTTTGGTTGACTGTATTCTGCGAATGTTACATTTCTAGTTCGACTTTTTTACCGACTGTTGCTGTCCTCTGTCAGTCATCTCCAGTATTGGGTTTGCAACAAGCTGAGAATCAATGCTTTGGCAGCAAACAAGAATTGTAAGCGTATAAACAACATCAATATACCGAGCCACAAAGAAAGCATGCACTGCATTTGCATAATCAACCCGATTACAAATATTACATTGCTGTAATCGTTTACGTCATACATGTGTTCAAACATGTTAACTTTATGTTTGAGCAGAAGTTAAAAGTAGACATCCATGAGAAATTACAGAAAAATAGTATGAAAATGGACCTTTGGAAACGGCCGAGCACGACACATACATTATATTGCAGTCTCGGTTTGATTGAGACTTTTCATGAGCGGTAGTGAAATATGCTAGCTACCGCTCGCGCCCTCTAGCCCCGGGTTGAGCAGAACCCAATATTCATAAAATCAATAGTACACAATTTTAACCATCCCGAAGATGGCATACATATGGCGGTGGACATAGGGATTTTCCTCCCCAATGTCCAGCGGCGTATGGTCCCAGTATCTAACAAAATACTATGCCCCGAAGAGCGAAATAAACAAAATGGAATTTAGTTGGGAGCAGCGGTTATGAAGCCTGCATATCACAAGTAACAGCCAAAAGACTAAATTAAAAAGCAGACAACATATCCTATGAGTGGTTAAACAATACCAGAGCCTTTTATCGGCCGGAGTAGTGGAACCACCGAATCGAAAATTAAGTTAGAAAACAAAAGAAATTGAAAATGTACCACCGATAACTAAATATAAGTATTGGGGCTCAGCGATCTCCAAAGATCGAATGAATAACAGTCCTGAAAACCTGCAATTAACAAGATGATTGTTTTCTTATGTTTTCTTATGTTTTCCAATTTAATTACATGCATTTTGAAGTTTTGTTTTTCTCCTTTTCGACTTTAAGGAACTCAAACTCTCTTTGTGAAGGAACTTTTTAAATAAAGGCATCACCACTTTATTAAAACATACATTTTGTATATTTTTAAACCTGTTTTGCTATTTTTGTTATTACAACTTTTTAAATATTTTCAAAAATAGATGTGCACACTTTCTTTCTTAATGAGTATATATCATCTTTCTGAAAATGTGTAGGCGTTACCATACCAAAATGCAACATTTTTGGTACTGATAAGAAGTTAAAAAGGCAAGGCTTATCACATTTCTTTCTTTATAATACTAACTACATGTATTTGCTAGGTTCTTGCAGATGTTCAACAAGATACCGGTGCTTGTGGTATTTCTGGTTATATTTTGTTTCGTGGAGGGGTTCGCCATCAATGGTATAGCTAATGCCGGTCTCCCGGGTATAGAGCGGCAGTTCCAACTGACCAGCTCCAAGTCATCACTCATCCCAGCCTCACAAGACATAGGTAACAGCCATTTGTTTATATACAGTTATCTTAGTGTCTTATAACACATACCGTGCAGAATGATTAGACCATATTGCATTTTGTTCCGCTAAAGGTTCATAAAACATGTTTATTCTGGTTGTTGGATAACAATCACCAGGGTCCGTATTCATAAAGCTTCTTTGCAATATCTTAAGTAAGAAATAATCAATTTTTTAAACACCTTTTTCTATCGTTTTAAGACATATTCTTTATATTTTTAATAATGCTATGGATTAATAAACCACACAGCTAAACATGTATCTTAATATATATGGTATGTAGTGTCGCTGAGACATTAATAAGGATATATGAAAATATGTAAAAAATCTTACTGAAGTAATATTTTCTACTTAAGTTGCTTTATGAATACGGAACCAGAACGCTTTATTATATACTAGTCAAAATTCCGAAGTACCCACCTAATAATATCAAATCATTGTAAGTGCTGGGTTTGTGTAACGGACAACATTTGAATAAGATGAACGTGCCATGAATAACAAAGTGCAGGAAAAATGAATAGAAATGGGGGAAAATAGCGCCTGCCGCGAGTTGTTCTTACCATTTTACTATTGCCACATGGGCAAGTGTTTCTGTGTTACGTGTTACTATTGCCACATGGGCACGTGTATATATGTTACGTGTTACTATTGCCACATGGGCACGTGTTTCTGTGTTACGTGTTACTGTTGAAACATGGGCACGTGTATATGTGTTACGTGTTACTATTGCCACATGGGCACGTGTGTCTGTGTTACGTGGTACTATTGCCACATGGGCACGTGTATATGTCTTACGTGTTACTATTGCCACATGGGCACGTGTATCTGTATTACGTGTTACTATTGCATTGCAGTTTCGATGTTATTGACCATATTTGATTGCATATTGTTTGTTTAACTCTTAACCCGCTAAGAACGACTATAATAGCCATTGCGTCCATTGTAAACCCAGATCAGCTAACTCGCAGGCTGATCAGGGTTTACAATGTCATTTTCCCCCAAAACAACCCTTTGTCACATAAATGGAATGGTCTTAATTCAAAAAAAGAACAGTCCATTATTTATATGTAGCGGGTTAAGGGTTAAACCGATAAAGTTAAATTGAAAATTCTTTGATATTGTTTGATATTGGATACATGAAATTGATACTGTCTGGTTGCAGATTCATTAATATTGATACTGTTTGATTGCAGGTTCGTTTATAGTGATACTGTTTGATTGCAGGTTCTTTTACAGTGATACCATCTGATTGCAGGTTCGTCTATAGTGATACAATTTGATTGAATTGAATTGAAGTGAAGTGAAGTGAATTGGGCTTTAAGGCGCACAATGAAACGTTATAAGGCGCTTAACAGAAATGAACATGCCAGGCTCATCCTCCATGTACATCGATATAAAATATGGAGAATGGGCCTAGAACCTTCTCACCCGGAACTGCAGAATTACTGCAAATTCTATTGTAGGCACTCCATTTACGCTGGAGCCACGTTTATTGTTTATTGCCACTGCTTTAGTGATGTGAGCGAGATGGCACCTGAAACAATGCAGGGGTCCTGATGAAGACCTTTAATGAGCATGAACAAAAAATGATGGGATCTACCCGTCTGCCTACCTCTCAAACGGGATCTGCAGTGGCCCTATTCTTTGACCCGGAACCACACGGGGCCCCCGGAACCACACGGGGAGATACTATTTGATTGCAGGTTCGGTGATAGTGATACTGTTTGATTGCAGGTTCGTTTATAGTGATACTGTTTGATTGCAGTTCGTTTATAGTAAAACTTTTTGATTGCTGGTTCATTTGTAGTGATACCATTTGATTGCAGGTTCGTTTATAGTGATACTGTTTGATTGCAGGTTCGTTTTTATTGATACTGTTTGATTGCAGGCTCGTTTAAATGGATATTTTTTTAATTTCAGGTTCGTTATTATGATACTGTTTGATTGCAGGTTCGTTTTTAGTGATACTGTTTGATTGCAGGTTCGTTTTTATTGATACTGTTTGATTGCAGGCTCGTTTAAATGGATATTTTTTTAATTTCAGGTTCGTTATTATGATACTGTTTGATTGCAGGTTCGTTTTTAGTGATACTGTTTGATTGCAGGTTCGTTTAAATGAATACTGTTTGATTGCAGGCTCGTTTAAATGGATATTGTTTGATTTCAGGTTCGTTTTTAGTGATACTGTTTGATTTCAGGTTCGTTTTTAGAGATACTGTTTGATTGCAGGCTCGTTTAAATGGATATTGTTTGATTTCAGGTTCGTTTTTAGTGATACCGTTTGATTGCAGGTTCGTTTAAATGAATACTGTTTGATTGCAGGTTCGTTGATAGTGACACTGTTTGTGAGCTTTATAGGTGCCAAATATAATAAAGTGAAGTGCATCGCTACGGGATCCATCGTCATGGCCATTGGATCGTTTATTTTCATCATACCACATATTGTAGAAAAGTACAGCTATCAAGGTATGTAAATCTAAACATTCTGTAACAGTGACAAGTCTGAATACGTCAAACAATGTATCTTGGTGATTATATAATCACCAAAGTCATCTTTAAAACTGTTGTTTGTTTCTATGCGTGCTTTTGGTTGACTGTGGTCCTTGAATGCTGCATTTCCTGTTCGACTTTATATCTATTTTTATTATCACTTTAATCTTGTGATTGTTTAATATGATGTAAACAATGTATGATTATATATTAATCCCTTTTATTGTAGATGCATATGATTGTTTCGTAGATAATATCTGATTATGATATTAAAACATTCCTTTACCTCATAGGGTCATCAGGACCATCAGGTCCGTCTGACACGTGTGGGGTCTCGGCAGGAGACAGCTTACCCCCATGTGACAGTGAAGGAACAAAGTACGTGGGCGTGTTTATGGCGTCGCAGATTGTGCACGGTATAGGTTTCTCACCCATGTTTTCACTGGGCACGGTCTATCTGGACGAGAACTCCACACCACAAATGGCTGCAGTTTACCTTGGTAGGTAGTAACCAATATAGATCCAGAACTTATATAACGAATGTAGATAACTCTACTGAATAAATCAAGAGATAAATTTAGAGGTTTGAATCAGGAGATGATTTTTTGGTTTTAAATGTCGCTAGAGAAAAAATACATTTTGGCCTGTAACACTTGGAAAAGCGAGTGTTTTTTTCTTACTAAAGGCAGTTTGGACACTTACACTATGTGAATTTGCCAAGAAGTCTGTGAGGCACTTATTTTCCTATTAAATAATATGTTCGTAAGGTATTGCAGTATCTTTTATAGACAAAGTATTGGTATCCTTATGGGTACGAACTGTGCAAAGTACTTAACTCAAGAAAGCTAACATTTCCGATACTGTCGCTTATGTTCTCGATTTACATCCCTCCATTAAAAACGGAGAAATAATTAACAAATCTGTGACAAGAGAGACGCTATTAATTTTGGTATTGTTAACTATCCTCACTTAGATAGGGATGTTCCCCCAAGCAACTTCTCAACGTATTCGTTTTTCAAGAGCTTGTAAGTCGAGTTGAGAACATTAAAATATCTTTGTATAACTAAGAAGCTACTCCATCAGGGCTACCATACTTTTTGTATATCTGTGTTATATCCACAAGGTCTGTGTTACGCTTTCGCCGCCATCGGTGTAGCAACGGGGTTCTTTGTTGGTGGACAGTTTATGCAACATTGGTTTGTAGACTTCGATAGAGTGGACCAAGACACGTAAGTTTTATCTAACACTATGAAACACATAACTCGTATATTCAAATAGAAAATGTACTGCACACATATGCTCTATGGTATCCTAACTCTACCACCATAATGGCAACATGCACGTTAAACATTTGTCCAAATTGTCAAGATCTTCTGTTGGTAGCAAAAAAAACACTGATTAATTCTGGTCCCAGTTTCTACATCAGATACACTGTGGAACCAGTGTCTATCGCCTTGAAACAGGTGAAATTGATAATTTGGCACAAAGCACCACCGATGACATGTAACAGTAGTATGCGTTTATATCGGCAGCAAAACCTATCGATGCAAAGGTATCATTTCACTCGATTGTCGCACTATTGGTAAAAGGTTGTCCCAATTTCACTGGCATCACACAATATTTCAGATTATTAGCAGTCCAAGATCTAGATTTTATATCAAACAAACTCTCAAAAACTCAAAAAATTAAATCGTAATTTCCATTCCAGCAATTATTACAAACACACTGTATTGGCATCAAACCACAATGCAACTGTTTTCGCTCTTTCTGTTGGCACCAGCACTATGGATAGACAATTCCCCAAAGTGATATATACTGGCTGCAAACACTACAGCGAATAAACTAAATTCTTGCTTGTTTGCAATATTCACTTCAGTAGAACCAATTCCTTTTGGCAGCAAACACTACTGATGAAACGCTGTCTTGATTTATTTTGACGGCAAAAGCAACATATAACTGGTAGAATCAGTTTATATGGGCAGTAAACATCAAAAATACTTTTAACAATCTCGTCTTCATCCCTCCTTACTTCATGTCATTTGTGTTATGCTCAGCTTTGCTCCATATGTTTGGAGATGAAATGAGACTACGTACCATCATGAAAAGTGATGAATATTGAGTTATATGCAGATTGCTTTTTATTGAAACATAATGTGGCTTCCATTTCAGGTTAGGTTTTGATGCGATGGACACACGATGGGTGGGAGCGTGGTGGCTGGGATTTGTCTTCACATCTATAATATTCGTCGTCATGTCTATACCCCTGTTTGGATACCCAAAATATATGCCTGGTGAATTCAGTTCCAGTTTTATTTCCCCCTACAAATTTAGTCATGTCGATTTTTCCAAATTCACACCTGTTTAACAAACACCACACTATTTGACCTTATGAACAAACTATAGGTATACCTGTGTTGCCCATGTCTCATTTATTTAACCAAAGGTAAAACATGATCAAAATGGTCCTATAGAAACTACAGCACTCAAATACAAAGGCAAGATATGTACAGACGACTGTACCACAGGCAAAATCAAATCAGCAAATTAAATAGTAAAACTGGTTACACTAGTGAATTAATTACCAACTGGAATTACACACGTATGTTTACTGCGGTAGTCAATACTAGTTACACTGGTGAATTAATTACCACCTGGAATAACACATGTATGTTTACTGCCGTAGTCAATACTAGTTACACTGGTGAATTAATTGCCAACTGTAATTACACATGTATGTTTACTGCCGTAGTCAATACTAGTTACACTGGTGAATTAATTGCCAACTGTAATTACACATGTATGTTTACTGCCGTAGTCAATACTAGTTACACTGGTGAATTTATTGTCAACTGTAATTACACATGTATGTTTACTGCCGTAGTCAATACTAGTTACACTTGTGAATTAATTGCCACCTGGAATTACACATGTATGTTTACTTCCGTAGTCAATACTAGTTACACTGGTGAATTAATTGCCACCTGGAATTACACATGTATGTTTACTTCCGTAGTCAATACTAGTTACACTGGTGAATTAATTTCCAACTGGAATTACACATGTATGTTTACTGCCGTAGTCAATACTAGTTACACTGGTGAATTAATTGCCAACTGTAATTACACATGTATGTTTACTGCCGTAGTCAATACTAGTTACACTGGTGAATTAATTGCCACCTGGAATTACACATGTATGTTTACTTCCGTAGTCAATACTAGTTACACTGGTGAATTAATTTCCAACTTGAATTACACATGTATGTTTACTGCCGTAGTCAATACTAGTTACACTGGTGAATTAATTGCAACTGTAATTACACATGTATGTTTACTTCCGTAGTCAATACTAGTTACACTGGTGAATTAATAACCAACTGTAATTACACATGCATGTTTACTGCCGTAGTCAGTACTAGTTACACTGGTGAATTAATTATCAACTGGAATTACACATGTATGTTTACTTCCGTAGTCAATACTAGTTACACTGGTGAATTAATTTCCAACTGTAATTACACATGCATGTTTACTGCCGTAGTCAATACTAGTTACACTGGTGAATTAATAACCAACTGTAATTACACATGTATGTTTACTGCCGTTGTCAATACTAGTTACACTGGTGAATTAATTTCCAACTGTAATTACACATGTATGTTTACTGCCGTAGTCAATACTAGTTACACTGGTGAATTAATTGCCAACTGTAATTACACATCATGTATGTTTACTTCCGTAGTCAATACTAGTTACACTGGTGAATTAATTTCCAACTGGAATTACACATGTATGTTTACTGCCGTAGTCAATACTAGTTACACTGGTGAATTAATTGCCAACTGTAATTACACATGTATGTTTACTTCCGTAGTCAATACTAGTTACACTGGTGAATTAATTTCCAACTGGAATTACACATGTATGTTTACTGCCGTAGTCAATACTAGTTACACTGGTGAATTAATTTCCAACTGTAATTACACATGTATGTTTACTGCCGTAGTCAATACTAGTTACACTGGTGAATTAATTGCCAACTGTAATTACACATCATGTATGTTTACTTCCGTAGTCAATACTAGTTACACTGGTGAATTAATTTCCAACTGGAATTACACATGTATGTTTACTGCCGTAGTCAATACTAGTTACACTGGTGAATTAATTGCCAACTGTAATTACACATGTATGTTTACTTCCGTAGTCAATACTAGTTACACTGGTGAATTAATTTCCAACTGGAATTACACATGTATGTTTACTGCCGTAGTCAATACTAGTTACACTGGTGAATTAATTTCAAACTGGAATTACACATGTATGTTTACTGCCGTAGTCAATACTAGTTACACTGGTGAATTAATTGCCAACTGGAATTACACATGTATGTTTACTTCCGTAGTCAATACTAGTTACACTGGTGAATAAATTTCCAACTGTAATTACAAATGTATGTTTACTGCCGTAGTCAATACTAGTTACACTGGTGAATTAATTTCCAACTGGAATTACACATGCATGTTTACTGCCGTAGTCAATACTAGTTACCCTAGTGAATTAATTGCCAACTGTAATTACACATGTATGTTTACTGCGGTAGTCAATACTAGTTACACTTTTGAATTAATTTCCAACTGGAATTACACATGTATGTTTACTGCCGTAGTCAATACTAGTTACCCTAGTGAATTAATTGCCAACTGTAATTACACATGTATGTTTACTGCGGTAGTCAATACTAGTTACACTTTTGAATTAATTTCCAACTGGAATTACACATGTATGTTTACTGCCGTAGTCAATACTAGTTACACTGGTGAATTAATTGCCACCTGGAATTACACATGTATGTTTACTTCCGTAGTCAATACTAGTTACACTGGTGAATTAATTTCCAACTGGAATTACACATGTATGTTTACTGCCGTAGTCAATACTAGTTACACTGGTGAATTAATTGCCAACTGTAATTACACATGTATGTTTACTGCCGTAGTCAATACTAGTTACACTGGTGAATTAATAACCAACTGTAATTACACATGCATGTTTACTGCCGTAGTCAGTACTAGTTACACTGGTGAATTAATTATCAACTGGAATTACACATGTATGTTAAATTCCGTAGTCAATACTAGTTACACTGGTGAATAAATTTCCAACTGTAATTACACATGCATGTTTACTGCCGTAGTCAATACTAGTTACACTGGTGAATTAATAACCAACTGTAATTACACATGTATGTTTACTGCCGTAGTCAGTACTAGTTACACTGGTGAATTAATTGCCAACTGTAATTACACATCATGTATGTTTACTTCCGTAGTCAATACTAGTTACACTGGTGAATTAATTGCCAACTGTAATTACACATCATGTATGTTTACTTCCGTAGTCAATACTAGTTACACTGGTTAATTAATTTCCAACTGGAATTACACATGTATGTTTACTGCCGTAGTCAATACTAGTTACACTGGTGAATTAATTGCCAACTGTAATTACACATGTATGTTTACTTCCGTAGTCAATACTAGTTACACTGGTGAATTAATTTCCAACTGGAATTACACATGTATGTTTACTGCCGTAGTCAATACTAGTTACACTGGTGAATTAATTTCAAACTGGAATTACACATGTATGTTTACTGCCGTAGTCAATACTAGTTACACTGGTGAATTAATTGCCAACTGTAATTACACATGTATGTTTACTTCCGTAGTCAATACTAGTTACACTGGTGAATAAATTTCCAACTGTAATTACAAATGTATGTTTACTGCCGTAGTCAATACTAGTTACACTGGTGAATTAATTTCCAACTGGAATTACACATGCATGTTTACTGCCGTAGTCAATACTAGTTACCCTGGTGAATTAATTGCCAACTGTAATTACACATGTATGTTTACTGCGGTAGTCAATACTAGTTACACTGGTGAATTAATTTCGAACTGGAATTACACATGTATGTTTACTGCCGTAGTCAATACTAGTTACACTGGTGAATTAATTGCCACCTGGAATTACACATGTATGTTTACTTCCGTAGTCAATACTAGTTACACTGGTGAATTAATTTCCAACTGGAATTACACATGTATGTTACTGCCGTAGTCATTACTAGTTACACTGGTGAATTAATTGCCAACTGTAATTACACATGTATGTTTACTGCCGTAGTCAATACTAGTTACACTGGTGAATTAATTGCCACCTGGAATTACACATGTAGGTTTACTTCCGTAGTCAATACTAGTTACACTGGTGAATTAATTTCCAACTGGAATTACACATGTATGTTTACTGCCGTAGTCAATACTAGTTACACTGGTGAATTAATTGCAACTGTTATTACACATGTATGTTTACTTCCGTAGTCAATACTAGTTACACTGGTGAATTAATAACCAACTGTAATTACACATGCATGTTTACTGCCGTAGTCAGTACTAGTTACACTGGTGAATTAATTATCAACTGGAATTACACATGTATGTTTACTTCCGTAGTCAATACTAGTTACACTGGTGAATTAATTTCCAACTGTAATTACACATGCATGTTTACTGCCGTAGTCAATACTAGTTACACTGGTGAATTAATAACCAACTGTAATTACACATGTATGTTTACTGCCGTAGTCAATACTAGTTACACTGGTGAATTAATTTCCAACTGTAATTACACATGTATGTTTACTGCCGTAGTCAATACTAGTTACACTGGTGAATTAATTGCCAACTGTAATTACACATCATGTATGTTTTCTTCCGTAGTCAATACTAGTTACACTGGTGAATTAATTTCCAACTGGAATTACACATGTATGTTTACTGCCGTAGTCAATACTAGTTACACTGGTGAATTAATTGCCAACTGTAATTACACATGTATGTTTACTTCCGTATTCAATACTAGTTACACTGGTGAATTAATTGCCAACTGGAATTACACATGTATGTTTACTGCCGTAGTCAATACTAGTTACACTGTTGAATTAGTTTCCAACTGGAATTACACAGGTATGTTTACTGCCGTAGTCAATACTAGTTACACTGGTGAATTAATTGCCAACTGTAATTACATATGTATGTTTACTTCCGTAGTCAATACTAGTTACACTGGTGAATTAATTTCCAACTGGAATTACACATGTATGTTTACTGCCGTAGTCAATACTAGTTACACTGGTGAATTAATTTCCAACTGTAATTACACATGTATGTTTACTTCCGTAGTCAATACTAGTTACACTGGTGAATTAATTTCCAACTGGAATTACACATGCATGTTTACTGCCGTAGTCAATACTAGTTACCCTGGTGAATTAATTGCCAACTGTAATTACACATGTATGTTTACTGCGGTAGTCAATACTAGTTACACTGGTGAATTAATAGCAAACTGTAATTACACATGCATGTTTACTGCCGTATTCAATACTAGTTACCCTGGTGAATTAATTGCCAACTGTAATTACACATGTATGTTTACTGCCGTAGTCAATACTAGTTACCCTGGTGAATTAATTGCCAACTGTAATTACACATGTATGTTTACTTCCGTAGTCAATACTAGTTACACTGGTGAATAAATTAATAACTGGAATTACACATGTATGTTTACTCCCGTGAGTCAGTAAAACTATGTATGCACAGGCTTGTCTATTCCACAATATATGTTTCTTGGATTTAAGGAGGTTGGCTGGTAAAGGACGTAATGCTGAGATGTTTTTTAAATTGATATTTAAAGCTTCTTTGGTATCATTTAGATACTCAATTATCAAAAAAAGGGTAGGGTACCACACCTTGTTCTCACTAGACGTCTTTGAAAACGTCACATATTTCCAATTCCAAAATTTCACAAAAAAGAGGAAAAATAGAGTCATTAAACATTTTCACATTATTTTTTTTCATAACATTACATTTATTGAAAAACGACGATTAATTTTCCATATAAACATATCTTTCAAAACATACATAAACAATTGTAATCCTCATTCGTCTTTTTATTTTGAAAAGCAAACATATATAGACCGTACCCCACACATTATTTTTTTAATAAAAATGTAATTCAAGATAAAAAAAAAAAAAAGTATGTTCTAATGCTGAGTTTTTTTTAAAACTTGTATATGACAAGGTCCTATGACATTTCTTTCAAAACAAATAAAAAATATATAGGTCATCAGGCTTCTAAGGTTTTTTATTAAAAATCTTTACATTACACACATTTTGGAGTTCTTTTGACATTTTCACTGCAAAATATTGTACCCACAATGTTGATATAGAGATCGAACATAAAATTAGCTCAGTATCTAGTTTTATATAATTATGTATTCCACTATTAAAAAAAAATCTTTCTGTTTCTACATCAAAAGGATAAATTCTGCTCCGAGCTACCCTCTATTTTGTTGACAACAAAAAATTATAACAAATGACAGAAAAAATACGGAAAAACATATTTTACTTAAAATTGTATATGCTTCCATCTTAAATCCTACATTATATTCATATCGACTAGAATCCAAAAAAATAAACAATTCTGTTGTCAACTAAAACTATGATGTAAAAAATAAAATTCTTAAACTGGAAAATGTCAAAACTTGCCCAGCTAACATCCTTAAATGCTATGTAAAGAGGGATTATTTAAATATTTTGCAATTCACTTGTTACAATAAACCTTTGATTGTCTCACAGAAACTAAATAATATATTCACTCCAAACTAACTCATGTTTATCACATTCTATAATGCAACGCAAAGTACTCTAAGTATAAGTAAATCAATGTTATATATCTATATTTCTTTTGGAAACAAAACACTAGTGATGAATTGACTTATACGCCCCAATCGTATTTTACCTAGCATTTTATATGGTGCTGAAAGGTAAATATTGAATAGGGGTCGAAACGAAAATACTGCATAAACCAAATCACTATTAGGCATGCCAGCAGCTGGCCTACTCTGTTTGCGTACTAATTACGCCCATTATTTCGCATGTAACACGTCGAAAAAATAGTAGTATTAGTAACAACACAAACCCTATTGCGCAATGTATTGCAATTTTGATCGCAATAATATTTCAAATAAAGTAATAAAGCTTTACCCTTCAGACAATGAAAGAGCAGCTGTGATCGAGTCCGGCCTGCTGAAGGAGAAGGGCGCCACGTGTGGAAACATGGTACTCCATATACTGAAGGGCTTAGTGAAAGCAGTATGGAAACTGGTGGGTTCCAACACAGTATTATATATTATCATTGGCTTACTTATAGTCAAAATGTAGCATCTTGTACTTATATATAATAATTAGATAATAGATATGCACTTATATTGTAAACAAAACAGGATGATATGTATTTTATTCAAGCAATGAATATATGTCACTATACTCCCAGGATTAACATACAAATAATAAATTCTTTAATGCAGGCCACTGAGTCTATATGAACATGATGAATATAAAATAGATATATTTTAAAGGATGAACAAACGGTATGTCTTTAAAATAGAATATAATTAACACAAAAATAGCTAGCCCAATGTATACCTCTACCAATTACAGGTAACTAATCCTACCTTTGTATTCATCGCTCTTGCCGGCTGTGCAGAGGCATTGCTGATATTTGGACTTGGTGCCTTTTCTTTCAAATATCTTGCTGAAATGTACAATTTGGGCTTCGACGACGCAGGTCTGTTTTTAGGTAAGCAAAATAAATTAATTAAATAAAGGTATGTCATTTCGATATATATAGATTTAAGTTACAGTATATAATATAAAGAAATATAAAAAGATCGGACAGGGAAAGTAGCATTCAAGGAGAACAGTCAACCACAAAACACAGAAACAAACACACAAACAGACAAACAAGAAGGCAAAAGTAATAATAAATGCAAACGACATCACAGACACAAAATGGTTGACAATAGGGCTACCGCCTTGGAACGGTCAGTTGCAAAGTAGGTCACTGGGGTGGGGGGGGGGGGGGGGGTTGGTGGGGGGGGGGTAACCGGGTTCTAGGCTGCACCAAACGTCAAACTTACCCTACTTGTTTTTATAATAATAACTAGTTTTACAACGTCTCTATGATAGAACGGGATATGCATCTATTAATAGAATTCATGGAATGTTATGCTAAATACAATGTACACATCTATGCTTTCCTCTTTGATTGTGTGATGACCGGACAAATTTTGGACCCTATGGCGACGTCTGCCTAAATCCTTTTAGGACGGTAGCGTTTGATGTCGTCATGTCGTACCCTTAACGTTGTCTTCTCTTATTACTCTGGCTTCTGCCATGTCATTGAGTACTTACTTGGTGGCTTTCTAGGCTTTTTTTTATATTATATATACATGATCATTTATATGTTTTACTTATACTGCCTATTGATGCTGCCTTGTTTGATAGAGAATATAACCTGGCGGGGATATCTTTATTTACACTTTCCCGTTCATTTGGAAGAAAATAACGTAAGCGTGAAGTTTGGTGCACCCTAGAACCTGGTTTAAACCGCCAGTGAGCTTTTTTTGTCACTGACCTTTCCAAGGCGGTAGCCATATTGCCAACACTTTTATGTTTGTGATGTCATATCTTGTCTTTTGTTGTTGTTGTTTGTTTCTGTGCGTGTTTGTGGTTGACTGTGGTCCTTGACTGCTACATTTCCTGTTCGATTTGTATATCTAGTTTTGCTAAAACTGACAGTTCCAAGGCGGTAGACCTAATGTCAACACTTTTATGTTTGTGATATCATATCTTGACCTTTACTCATCTTTGTAAATATTATTTGTTTCTATGCGTGGTTTTGGTTGACTGTGGTCCTTGAATCTACATTTCCTGTTAGACTTTTATATCTTCTTTAAATTTGTAACTGTTATGAAAATGCAAATATGTTCACTGCTTGTTATAAACATTTCCACATGTGTTTCCCCTTTTAAGGATGTCTAATCTTAGTTGGTTCCCTCGGAATGTTTCTTGGTGGATTGCTCATCCGTATATTCAGACTGGAGATTGTGGGAATGCTGCGGCTGTGCGTGGTTGTCACGCTGGTAGCATGTATAACTGGGGTGGCCTACATAGCCAAGTGTCCAGAGGTGCAATTAGCCGGGCACCAGGTTACGTATCCGCAGGACAGGTAGGACAACGAAAGACATTTTAAATAAAACTTTGTTTAAAACATATTTTATTACTTTATCATTGTGCACAAATAAGCTGACAGGGACGTAATCCAGTCTATTATTAATTAACTGAACTATATTTGCTGTGTTTTACTAGAAACTCTTAAGTACGTCATTCGCGGTTAGTGACGTCATTAATGCTCGCTTATCAAACTATAAATTAAATCAGAAATTGTGCAATACTATAGGAGCAGTTACATTTATTGTTTTTGTAACGTTGACTCCCTTTTTTCCTTTCTCATCTTTTTCGCATTTGTTCAAACACACTGCATTTGTTGGTGTGCATTGTAACCACATTATAAATCGACACATTACCTGAAATATGTATTTCAGTATGATAGACGGGTTCTCTAGTGGATGCAATAATCAATGTTCCTGTGAACAAATGAGCTTTAACCCAGTGTGTGGTAAAGATGGTATTGTGTATTACTCCGCGTGTCATGCCGGGTGTTCTGGTGATCCCAGTGAACCAATGGTAAGTATGTAATGCTTACAAAATGTGTCCATTCAATTGTAATCAATATTTTGGACCATTGTTTTAGATGTAGTGTTTTGTCAAACGTTGATGACAGGACGGATTGTGGATCTTACGATGACGTCTTCCTAAATCCTTCAAGGACGGTAACGTTTGATATGTTCACTTTAATCTTGTATTGTCGTGTCCTGATTTATTCTCTTGTTGTTTTGACTTCTGCCAAGTCATTGAATACTTGCTTTGTGGTTTTCCAGGAATTTTGTTTTATATTCATATATACATGACCATCTTTTTGATTTACTTGTATTGCCTATTAATGCTGTCTGGTTGGTTAGAGGATACAGCCTGGAGTGGATTTCTTTATTTTCACTGTCCGGTTTTATTGTGGTGAACTACTTACTTTTCCGATGGGGTACAACTATTGTAAACCTTTTTATGTTTGTGTTTTCGCATACTATGCTTTGCCGTTGTAAATGCGTGTTTTGGTTTACTGATGATGGTGTTGTTTTCACGCATATAACTCAGTGCACTGCGTTCAGTGCTGTGGTTGACGAAAGGCACTATAATAATATTGTATATGTATCCGGTGAGATCGGGAATTACAACACGAGGTATAATTGTTTTTATCGGAACCTAGACTCTGCGGAGGTTCCGTTTAAAACAATGATCCAGATAGCATGCTGACGTTGGATCGACGTCGGCAATAAGGCGTAATGTTGCGGTCGGACATTAGACGTTGGTCCAACGTCTGTTTTAACGTAACATTGGTCCAAGTTGTAGACAACGTCGCTGCATCGTTGGGGCAGCTGGACAAACTTACGGTCTCACATCTCAATTAATTTTCCCATAGGGTTACTGTAAAGCCTTTTCCAACATCTGAGCTTCAAAGCAGCCCAGCAGACGTTGTTGTTGGTTTAATATCGTCAGTATAGCCAAGACCAGTAATTTAAAACAATAAAATACATAAGTTAGCCAAGTGTTTTTTTTCTCGCTCATGTTTATGATACCCCTATGGAAAATACACAATTCATACACTAGCGGAATATGTGGTGATTAGGTCAAACACTTTTGAAATTTGAAAGAAACCTCATATCAACATGGGATTTTCTGTATCATCTGTCTTTTACATTGCAGACGTATGCTAAAGCAAAGAAAAACCTATTTTTCAAATTAAAAATTGCCTAAAATTGAGAAAAAATAGAATTATTTTCTGTTTTCCTTTTGTCTCTAGGTCCGTGAGCTTTCAGGGGAGATAACAGAGGTGTGAGACCTGAAGTTGGGCCGACGTCGATATTATTAGTTATTAGGATTCTTGACAGGGGACATGGGCTCACATTCCCTGCCTGGAAATTATATTCACCCGAGCCGTTAGGCGAGGGGAATATATATTTCCAGGCAGGGAATGTGAGCCCATGTTCCCTGTCAAGAATCCTAATAACGAATTTGTCATACTTCAAAGTTGTAACCATTTATTTAAGGAAAAAAAGGCAAACACACGATTTCATTTTTATTGCGCCAATTTTTCCGTAACGTGCCTCAAACTAGACGTTGTTTACTTTCGTGACGTCATCGCTCTAACGTCGTTAAATTTAGCGGATTTTTTAATAAAATAAACGTATTTTGTCACTATGTTAATGTTTTATTATCTGTAAAATTGCCAAAAAAAATACACTTACGATTATTTCAGACTTTTACACATAGTGGAAAGCGCAGAAAAGCGATAGGAAGGAAACAATCGGCGGTTTCCAAAACGAATCGGCAACGTTATCGTCGCCATTTTGTTTTTGTGTATTTGAGTAATGGGGTTCGTCCTATGTTCACGTCTCGAGACGTAGACATGGGCTCATGTCTACGGCGCATTGACCAATGAAATCCTGAGAATTTTCTTTGCAGTATGACAAGTAATGTTGGACCAACGTTGAAGCTGACGTCGAGTCAACGTTGGTACAACGTTAGCATGCTAGCTGGGGATACCAAGGGTTGGAATTTCCCTATCTAAACCGGTTAATCATTATTGATTCTTTTTCTTGCAATATCATTTACATTCTGAGCATTGCAGTCGACAACTACTAACGTATTGCTTGTTTATTTACACAATGACGTCATGCAACTGTCATTGTTGATAACAGCACTCGACTTTTATCCCATGTGTGAGATCAAGCTTTTCATCACACATGTAAAACGCGGATAACCTTATCCGGTATGCAAGAAAAAAAACTTCCAACTGGGTACTGGATCCCCAAATTTCACAAACGACCTTATAAAGCCTGTTTTATTTATAATTCTAGTGCATGCACCACCACAACCATCTCCAAACGTGCAACTTCTTGTCTTCCTGCTTTTAAAAAAATGTCAAAAGTTTATGACATCTCTGAATTTTTAAAAAAAAAAAAATTGCTCTATTAAAATTTCAGGAGAGGTTCTTGGTAAAAATTGCAATAAACATAAAGTTTCAAATAAAAGTACTTGTGACCTTTCTACATTATATAAAACTTTATCGCACAACCTTATTAAATACAAGATTATTGCTTTTATTCAACGTAATTTTGCTACAGAAAAAAATCATTTGTAGCATGGAACAATATTAAAACGTTTCTTTCTAACGACAGTTTTGAAAGTTACACTATGTAGGCTTGCCAAGAAGTTTGTGAATCACTTACATTCCTATAAAATAATGTTTTCGTCAGGTATGGACCTACATAAGTAACAACACTCGGCTTTTATCCCATGTGTAAGCTCAAGCTTTTCATCACGCATGTAAAACGCGGATAACCTTATCCGGTATGCAAAAAAAATATATACAATTATCAAAAAAACAAGCGAATACACAGATAAATATGAAAAGACTGTTCTCATGAACGTTTAATACGTTCTTTGTATGTGTCGACCGACTATATACGACACTACAGTGTTGTTAAAGTTATAACAATGTTGATCTATGATCTAGCGCGATAACTGTGATGCGCGAGAGCTCATGAATATGATGATGCGCGAATCCAATGGGTGATTGTCATCAAATGTCTTCTATAAGGGTTGATGACGCGATATAATGATAATTAACCTCCACTGAGGTAACCGTTGTGGATGATGTTCCTCAAGTGAGGACTGATAATGGGCGCACCTCGTGTCCCGGGGGTTGTCGATTCTATAACCTGGCCATGTCGCACAGGTACGGGGACCGTCTCCACCGCTCGTTAACGTTATATGTTGATTCTGGTGTCGAATCACCTAAAGGGCTTACACAACCTAAAGGCTTAGCTCCACTCCGGGAGGCTTATATCCAAACCTGGATGGCTTAGGCTGTAATAATACATACGTTTTAGATGTCGGTTCATAAACACACCAATCTTATATAATTATCATTACACCAACAAATCATTATCTAATAAATATATACAAGCCTAATTATGACGAGTTGCAACGGATGTATATTCCACAACGCCATGTATACCGTCGAACATTTATACTAGTCACTCATCTCATTGTTAACTTATGCACCTAATATACAATGTTATCAATTCAGTCGTGTATTACAATTACTGAGTTATACGCCAACGTTAACTAATATACCTATTATACAACGTTATCAAATTAATGTTGTTTTACAATTAATGATCAATTACAATAATTACATCTAATAAAGTAACTTCAAAATCATATGCTAGTCTCAAGTCAATGTTTGCGAAACATAAAAGCTAACCGGATGTCGTAACCGCCAACCAAGATGGCGCCGCCCACTGAATACAAATGTACGATAAAAGTTCATAAATTAAATACTGACAACATTTCGCCGTCTAACTTCTGCTCCAAACAAAGCAACTAATATGAATAAGGCACTGCCTCATGGCGAGCGTCGGTTTAAGTAAATAAAATGGTTACATTGTGTAATATTACTCATACTGTAATACCTTATAACATAGGGATTTTCTAAACCCAACTCAGTTGCTCCGTTCTAAAGGACACACAAAAACGCAACCCACTACTATTCACATACAATCTTTGCGATCATCACATAAAAAAAACTAATTCAACAAATTATTTAAGCATGACTATTCGAAATCGAAATGGGGATATACACATTATACTCTATTACTTCCAAATCAAACCGTGGAGCGCTGTGGTCTAGTGGTAGAGCTTTGGACCCATGATCCAAAAGTCGTGAGTTCGATTCCCGCCATTGCCATATGCGTTGTGTCCCTGAGCAAGACACTTTATCTGCATTGCTTAGTACTGGTTCTACCCAGGAAGACATCGAGAGTGATTCAAATAATTTCATAGAGCTTTCGTTACAATCGATGTAAAATAAATAAGTTTAAACTAAATCAAATCAAGCACTGCAGTGTGATTTCCATTGTAATGTTGACATGGCTTTTACCCCCTACAAATTGTGAAGACTCCCGACCCTAGCCTGGTCATTTTGGTGGAGGAAAAAAAGCGCGAAAACTGCCTAATTTGTGAAAGACATATTGAATACATGCATTGTTATTGTGGGAGCAGGATAATATGAAACATTTTAGATAAACTTTCTTCTATGAACATATCCAGAAAAAAGTTAAACAATATTGAACAAGTTAAAAAATAAAAAATGAAATAATAATAATAAATAAAAGAAGTAAATTAATAATAATATATAACTGTGAAGCAAATCGGCCACAGTTGTGAAAAAAATGACTTGAATTGTGAGTAAGTGTCAGGTGAACTTGAATAAGCATGATCAGTATAATTATGTATCCATACTTTTTTTATGAGACTTCTCAGGATGATCCAATCTATTCCTATTTCCTAAATGTAAATGCCTTCAGTTAGCAGCAATGATCAGGTAGGAAGGAATAGGAATGAATTGTTTCATGTGATACTGAACGTTGCGTTGTAAACCTTCTCGCCTCTCACAGCTGGAGGTTCGAATCCCACTGGGAGCTCGACTTGTGAGGATGTGTCGATCCTGACGGATGGCAGGAGGTGTATAGTACTGGTTCTATAGTACTGGTTCTACCCAGGACAAGTGGGTGGTGTGGGTGGTCTGCCTTCACCACCCAAAAATCCACCGTCATATATAACCTTACATGTGTTGAAAATGACGTAAAACACCATACAAACAAATCATTGCTGATGTGTCATTTGAAATAATCAGTTCGTTTAATACCTTGTTCCCAAGTCACCACTCACTGACTGACGTAATCAGCATTGAAAATTGACATAATGACGTCTTATTACGTCTACAGTACAGTACGTGCTTGAGGTTTACGTTTGTGCTTTTAAGCAAAAGAAAGGATAAGTCACTTACCGCCTTTGGTTTCGCAAAAACAATTTAAGGATAAAAAGGTAGGCGAATAATTATTATTTCATATAACTATTATTTCAGGTGAATTTTATTATTAATAAGTGTAACTGAGACTTAAATGGCGCAGTAGGTTGTTAAATACAATTTGAACAAAAAGCAAAGACACAGTTCACACAATCTCAGACATTTATTATTATTACCTGATCCCCTATATAAATGCTATATCGTCATTTCTTGCTAATTCACTAAGGAAAAGATTGTTCCTGGTGAAAACGAACTGTTACCGGGCTTTAGTTTCGACTGTTTCCCTCACGTGCTGAAATTTCGTTTGCGTGACGTCATGATGCTTTTTTCACCATAGGTTCCCATTATAAAACAAATTTTCATTTTCACTGTTTCGTACAGTAACATTAATCAGGTAATAAAACAGTTATCACATGTGTGTTTGGGGAACAGTCAAAACTGTTTTCCCTTGGTGTCGGGGGATGTCAGTGTGAAGTGTTTCCCTCGGCCTATCGGCCACGGGAAACAGTTCACACTGCCATCCCCTCCACCTCGGGAAAACAGTTTTGACTGTTCCCCAAACACACATGTGATAACTGTATACTATTAGGTAGGATGGTCAGCTCTTAGCCAGCTTTCTTAGTCCTTTTTTTTTCATATTGTATTTTCAACGAAATTGGACTGCTTTCAAGTGAAAATCACCGCATGTAGATCTAATATAAAAATAGATCTAGTAAAACTAACTTACATATTGACGCAGTCACTTTTATTTAAACATAACCAAGCATTAAATCGTTGATTTTGTTGTTGCTGAACAGTGGCAAGCGTCGTTTTAAGTTAATAGACTAGAGCGATTAAATAATGTGTGCAATACTCATACTGTTATGCCTTGCAGTGTGCATCTGTGGAGTTTTCTAAACTCAATGCAAAATCAAAACATCTGCTACATCAAATTTGATTCATATTTTGGATTGTTTTTACATTTGTTGGTGTTTCTAAATGAATCATTTTAACTTATACTTTTAGTGCAATCAAAGACTGGTTATAGTTTTGCCCTTCACAAAGGTAGTACCTAGTACTGTGAGTGTAATGCCAGTGATGGTCCTTGATTGGAAAATAAAAGTTATTCTATTCTATTCTATTTTAAGCCAGAGAACCAGGAATCGTCTATCTTAAACTATCTTAATTTACATGTATGTTATATTCAATGCACAAGACCTCGCTTCGCTCGGTGAAATAAGCTGTATAACGTCGCGCTCGATGTAATTAGCTTTATTTTCCTTCGAATAACACCTTGTTCCGCTCGGCGTATATGTACATGTATTCACATGCACGGTGAATCGTATTTCTAGCACACTGCAACTTTACGGGCAGGTAACTCTAGCTGGTTGACGAAGATTTTTATTGCCTTAGTATGCCAATTTCAGAAAATCAACAACGCGTTAACCGTAAGGCGAGCTTACGCTCGCGATCAAGCAATCCCGGTCAAAACTAGAAGACAATGGATTTTATAGCAAACGTTACGCCCAAACCATTATTTCCCACGTTCAGTCCGTGACACACGTGACAACATGCGCAGTATTAAAATCTACACGAAAGGACCCTTAAACTACTTTGCTCTTTGAAGAGATAGACCTATACTTTTACATGCATTAGCTCAAAACTAAACTTATTAAACGGCCCTTCCAGACGCCCTCTGGAGGCCACTTAAAATGTGCACGCTTTTCTGTGTTACCTGAATACATCATGAAAATTGTGAATTTGGTTCAACTGAATAATGGATTAGGGTGTAACTAACAGATGCTTACAAGAGCTATGTACGACCAATACGCTCTACCCGTGACATTTTGTGACACTAGTTGGTTTCCCTATGGCTACGAACTGTTCATATTGTGTCGCAGATTTGACTTGTATTTCTATGAAACAGATTTCATGTTGAGTCTTTCGCCAGATATATAGGCAGATGTCATCCAAGACTTTAACAAGACCTCTCGGTATCTGGGTAATATATAAAACTTTGACAACCCTATCTTTTATTATATGGTAAATAATGTATACCCTAAAGCACTTCAACTTAACAAGTCTAATATATCTGTTACTGTCGCTTCTTTTCTCGATTTACAAATATAGATATAATAAGCAAAATTTATGACCAGAGAGGTGATTTTAATTTCGATGTCGTTAACTAGACTTAGACAGGGATGTTCCAAGAGCAATATCTTATGGGGTATATACTTCTTAAAGGGAATGTAGCGACACAGCCAAACAAGCTCTATTATTGAGAGTTCTGAAAAACTTGGGACAAGGTGAAAGAATTATCAAAATCGGATAATAAACAAAAAAGATATGACCATTTAAAGGTTGTTCTAAAACAAATATGGGAGCCGCCATTTTTAGAACTATGACGTCATAGTTCCATATTACCATATATGGAATATTGATAAATATCATTTAAAACGAAGAAAATCATTGCAATTGAATGTATTATTTTTACTTGTCATATAAAGCATTATTGCCATTAAGTATTACATATTTTTCATACAGTTGCTGTCATTTTTTTCATATAAATCAATAATTGTTCATATTTATAAATAGTCCATATATGGTCATTTATAACCGTGATGTCATAGCTCTCAAAATGGCCGCTTCCATATCTGCATCAACAGAAACTTCAACTGATCATATCTTCTTTGTTTATCATCCGATTTTGATAATTCTTTCCTCCTTATTGAAGTTTTTCAGAACTCTCAATACTAAAGATGGTTTGGCTGTGTCGCTACATTCCCTTTAACTAATTTCTTTTTTTCTAGAGCGTGTAGTTCATTTGAGGAGTTTAATATTTGTAACCCTCGTATAACAACATATCTACTCTGACAGGTCCTTTCACATCCTTACTTCTAAACAAGCGTTCAAACAATCTTTATTAAACCTGGTAAAAGTCTTCAATCTTGTCTTAATGATATATTCTCTGGGTTCTGCTAGGTCATCTAGGAGTTTGAGGTTTTATATTCACATATATACATGATCATCTTTTGTTAAACTTGCATTGCCAATTACTGATGCCTAGTTTGTTAGAGGGTATAGCCTGGCAGGGATTTCTGTATGTGCCTGTTTATTGGGATAACAATAGGATAAGAGTGAGGCTTGGTGCATCAAGGAAAAATGGTTTAAACACCCCGCGGTCTTTATGCCACTCACCGTTCCAACTAAAATAAAACAACACTTCTTATCACAATTATACTAATTAAACCTACAACAAGTTAAAGTAAAAACACACAGTTGACATTATAATTCCAATCCCTATTTCATGCAAGCAAAGAATAACGCGCAAACAACGGTCATTAATGTGAATTGTCCAATAAGCAAAAGTGTACCCAGTTCATGACCATGACTACAGTATCATCGTACGAAAACCTGTGTATTAAAGGAATGGGGAAAAATATCAACAAAAAGCAACAACATACAAACTTTCTGAAAAAATAATATTCATGAAGTGTGGAACTAGATGTTTGTCTCCAATCGTGCCGTGTCGAATCCTTAAAGGTTTGTTCTCTTGTTGCTCCGGCTTTTGCCAAGTGATTGAGTACTTCCATAGTGGCTTTCTAGGCTTTGAATAGGCTTATTTTATATTCATATTACACATGATCATATATATGTTATATTGCCTATCAATGCTGCCTTGTTTGTTAGAGAATATATCCTGGCGGAGATTTCTTTATTTGTTTTATTGGGATGACAATAGGATAATATTGAGGTTTGGTTCACCCTAGAACCTGGTTTAATCCCCCAGCGGTTTTTCACTACTGACCGTTCCAAAGTGGTAGTCCTATTGTCAACCATTTTATGCTTCCGAAGTCATAACAATTTCTTCGTTTTATTCTTGTGATTGTACTTTGTTTCGATGCGTTATTTTGATTGACTGTAGTCATTGAATGATGCATTTCCTGTTCGACTTTTGTTAACTCGGCAGTGATATCTTTATTTACACTGTCCCGTTTATTGAGATGACAATAGGGTAATAGTGACGTTTGGTGCACCCTAGAACCTGGTTTAAACCCCAGTTGCTTTTTTGCCAGTGACCGTATCAATGTGGTAGCCCTATTGTCAACCCTTTTGTGTTTCTGATGTCTTACCTTGCCTTTTGTTCATCTTTAAAATTGTTCTTTGTTTCTGTGTATGTTTGTGGTTGACTGTCGTCCTTGAATGCTACTTTTCAGGTTCGATTTCTATATCTAATTTTATATCTAATATTCCCTACGTAGTGCAAATTTTTACTGGTCCTTTGGGACCAACGAGCCCAATATAGGTGGCTTTGAAGTAGAATACCGCTTAAGCCGGTGCTAAGGGGCGTGAGAGGTGTTGCTTCTTTCATTACTTCTCATGAACAGACTCAATAAAACCGAGTCTGCTGCTTTATTCTCTTAATTGTGTTTGTTGCTCCCAAAGGATCACCTCATCTTCTACTACAGGTAAACGGCTGCTATTATGGATGATGCAGGAGACGTTTCATACCTTTATATTTGCGACACATTTATTTCAGGGAATAATTTCAACTCAGTTCTGTCACATTTTATTTGTAGATGCCCTATACGAATTGCAGTTGTGTTGCATCAAGTCTAAATATAACTGCTGACCTAGATTCTACTGCAAGCTCCGGTCGATGCGACGACGGTTGTACCAATATCCGGATATTTGGGCCATGTCTGTTTGTCATGATGATATCAGTGCTGATAACAACAACACCGACGTCCATGTCAATTATTAGGTTGGTAATTTATGAACCAATGTGGACTCCAGCTAATTGCTATGTAGAAATTGCCATGAAGGAAAATGTTTACCGGTATTGCGTTAATACGTGCCTTAAATGTGTCGTTCAATTCCTTTAGTACGTGCCTCAAATTTGTTTACACAAGCTTTAGGATACAAATGTAACTATTCCCTGTGGGATGATAATGTTTAAGATATGTTGGTTATTTCTGTTCGTATCATTAACGCAATGAGAATGATATGACTTCTAATAAAATCAGTGTTTTCATTATAAACCAATATAAGATTCAACATTATTTCAAATTTATATTCATTGTTCGAGTCTCATTACATGTACCAACATCACTATACTATTGTTTACAGATGCGTTGAAGAAGATATTCGCCCCTTTGCTCTTGGCTTTTCTGACATGATACTCCGACTTTTCGGTTCGATCCCCGGTCCTGTACTTGTTGGTTCCGTTATCGACGGCGCATGCTCAATCTGGGGCGGCGGAATATGTGGCTCATCAGGATCATGTTTGATGTACAGCAAGGACAAACTGTCAACCGGCCTGTTATTTTGGTGGGTCATAGTGTCGGGTGCGGCCTCCGCTCTCTTTTTTATCGCATCATTGTTTGCTACAAGATTGGAAACAAATCAGGATCATAATACGCGAAGCTAAAACCATAATTAATTTCCTGACAAACAAGACCTGGTGGAGATTCAGATTGACTAATTGCGTTTAATGATATACATGTTTGTTTCAAAGATTAATTGTATTTTTATAACTTTAATAGTTTTTGAGCTGATGGACAACTTTAAACCCCACTTGATGTATTCCTGCGACTGTTCTCCGGCCATGTTTTGCTTCATAAACATGTTTATGTTTATTTAAATCGAAATCAATACACAACAATAGATATTTACCATTCACGCATTGCAATATCTGTGAAAAGCGATAATAAGATTTTATTTCATGACGTAGAAAACTTTGAACAGGTAAATTAATCCACAGGTAAATGTATTTATCAGTTATCTGGCAATAGTTGTGCAGCTATACAATTTAGTTTTACCTCATTTCCCCGTGCTGTCACGCAATAGTAAAAGTAGTATCTACGTCATGCAAATAATATTTATTTTTACCTACAACTTAGTAGGGGTTTTAAATATATATTTCTCTCCGGGACTATCAAGAAATGTTCACATGATGTTTAAGACTTAAATTTGTTAATTGCTAATGCTACAAAAAGTGGCCATTCACCTTTAAGTATGCATTTTAGTCAATAACTGGGACAAGATAGTTTAAAATCGTAAGAGTTAGGCCTTGAGCCACTCAAACTTTTCAATATCGCTAACAACTCGGGTGGCAAATTCCACCATCATTTTTTGAAAAGAGCAATGTCTGCAGATGATATTTTTTGATGATAGCAATCTGGAACAGGTAGCTTATACAGTTTTATTCGAACAATAATATGAGTACCATTGTAGCTCTGACATAGGATTTTGGATATTCATTTTTTCATATTGTGTTTTATTTGATGATTGTAAAGGTACTTTTAAAATATGCAAGTACGTTTATAATTCATCGTTCATGCCTTTGCTTGCATATATTAGCCCCGTGAGGTTCCGTGGGCCCCGTTTGTTTCCGGGGCAAAGAATAGGGCCACTGCAGATCCCTTTGGAGGGGAAGGCAGAGGGGTAGAATGCCCCCAAATTCATGTTCATTTTATTATTTTTTGTTCATGCTCATTAAAGGTCTTCATCATGACCCCTGCATTGTTTCAGGTGCCATCTCGCTCATATCACTAGAGCAGTGGCAGAAAAACTATAACGTGGCTCCAGCGTAAATGGAGTGTCTACAATAGAATTTGCAGCAACTCTGCAGTTCAGGGTGAGAAGGTTCTACGCCCGTTCTCCATATTTTGTCTCGATGTACATGGAGGATGAGTCTGGCATGTTCATTCCTGTTAGGCGCCATATAACCTTTCATGTGTTGGTGCGCCTTAAAACCCCAATTCAATTCAATTCAATTGCATATATTAGTTCAGAAATTTTAGGTGTTTGCGTTATTTCAAGACTTATTATGATTATGACATTTTGATTATGCATTACATATAAAGAGTTAACAGTTAGATGTTTTTAATTACCTGACCCACTTAAAACACAATGAAGAATACATATTATGAAATGTAAAACTATTGTATGCATTTTTGTACTCAAAATAAAAGCAACGAAGAAGAAGTGTTATGGTAATACCTAGCCATAGACAACTGTGCTAACTACTAACCATGGCAACTGTTTGTTAGAATTGGGACAAATGGTACAATAGCACCTTATTTACATATCTTGGGATATTCTTCTCATTTTGTTATATTTAAAACCTAGGTTTGGGACTGTTAGTTAGCATCATTCCTATGTGTGTGCATGTATAAATAGCGCAGATCTAATTACAATTACCTAAACACGTTGTATTGCCAATGACGGGGGTAACTGCCACAATGACAAAGACTAACATACAGGGGTGCATGTCCCTCATTGATCTCCTTTTTTGTTGTTGATGAAAAGCATAATTTTACCTTTAATTTTGTTGGTGAAGTTATTGAATATGCACTTTAAATGAATTAATTGATCGTTGTTTACCGGCTCATCAACACATTATATGCTATTAAGACCCGCCCCAGAGAGATAGGAGTGATACGTAGTCCGGGAACCTGACCTAAACCAATACACGATACACGGAACCGCCCAGTTTACGTCCCCATCCGACGTATGAGGCTACCTCTGTCTTCATGAGGTCAAGTGTCTTGCCCAATAGTACACCGACGAAACTCTGCGAGGCTTGAACTCCGGTTCTTCGGATTGTAAGCCCATCGTGCTATCCGCTGGACTACAGACTGTATGCGCTCAAGAAGGATGCCTGCATTGAAATGCATGCAACTAAAATGTTAAAACGTCATTATTTCAATCAAAAGATTATATCCAAGAAGATGGGTTCACAACAGTCATTCTTTTCTAGCAAATTTGGCATCAAGTTAATGTGTATCGAGTTGATGTTTGTGTGTGTGTTGGTTCTAAGGATTATAGTCCGTCTGCTGCCAGAATTCCTCATTGGCACGGCATAATGTATAGATTGTCTCGAGCTGTAATATGTCTGTAAGTCCAGCTCATTGCTATGTTTTGATTGGAAATATCAATTAATGCTAAATGCTTTGGGATAATAATAATATGCAATTAAGATTACATATATCTCATTTAAATAATACGACAATATATGAGAAAGCATGAAATAAAATAAAATAAAAAATACTTACATATAATGTATAATACCCAGGATATCGGGATAGTACACATTTAGTGATCCTGGATATATTTACAGATGAATTCTCAGAAATCTGTGTCTCTTATGCAGGTACTACTACAATGACCTGGTTTTCTTGATAGTATTGTGTGCGAAATAAGGGAAAAAACACACTCATGTGTATATTTGTTAAAAAACACTCATCCTCAAGTTTATACCGGAGAGTAAATAGAGTTTAATTAACATTGTTGAAGTGATACGGGAAATAATTCCCGAGTGAGAAAGATTCTTGCGATATAGAAACGAGTGCGTTTTCGCACGAGTTTCTATATCGCAAGAATATTTATCACGAGTGAATTATTTTCCGTATCACGTCACAAATGTTAATTAAACTATATAATATATATTCTGTGATGAATTTCTTTCCAATCGTCTTTTGACACAAGTATTCCTTCTTCTGTCACTCCTTTGGCGACAGCGCGGAGTAATATTATGACGTCAATTCGTGACGTAGTCTCGTGACATCTATCGTTTAAATCATAACATTTGGCTACTGTGCTATCTTGCACACTAGGCAAGATAGCACAGTAAAGGAATGGATATGTTATAGATTTTCTCAAACTGGGAAATTTCTATAATTCATCACAGAATATATAATATTAACGTTTATGTTGTGGGCAATAAATACCAATTGGTCCGTTCATTATTTTGCCAGGAATGCAGCGGTCTCCTTTCTGATTTTAGTGGGTGGATTTATTAAATATGTGATTTGTAAACTTCTTTAAATAGACATTTACTTACGATAACAGTTTTAATAGTTTCAATCATTGTAGGTCTTTATAATGTAACAACTCATCAAAAGTCCTATTCTTTATAAATATTGCTGTTCTTAAACCTCTGAAGTGATTTTATAAAACGTGTACAACTAACTATAAGTCATAAAAAAGAGACCCAAAGGTCTGCCTCAAAGTGCTCACATGTTAATATGTTACAACTGCAATTCCTAATATGACTATGTAAAACGATGAACCCGGGCCGGGGTAAACTTTTACCCCAGTATCACCATTTAAGCAAACTTGGTAGGGAACCAAAAGCTTGTGCTATATGCAAAATATCATGTTTAAAGGCTCTTCTATAAAACGCAATGCAATAGTGTTACCCAAAGGGCAGGCCCAAACTTGAATCAATTGTCACTATTTTAAAAAGAAATGTAGAGTAGAATAATCCTATGCTACATGCGAATTATAAGACGTCTAGCTGTTGTAGTTTCAGAGAAACATAGTATAGACATTTCTATATAGCTCTATGTAACACTGTGACCCCCGTCCCCCATCCCCACCCTCTACTCCACGGTTTAGGTTTCAGGTTTACCATTTGAAAACACTCAGTAGATACTATTATGCTACATGCAAAATAAAAATAAGACGTCTGGCTCTTGTAGTTTCAGAGAAGATTGTTTCTAAAGATGTTACTTTATAACTCAATGTAAATATGTGACCTTTGGTGTTAGATCAAATATGACCCCAGCGTCACCATTTTAACAAATCTGGTAGATGGCCATAAACATATACTACACGCAACATATTAGACGTCTAGCTCTTGTAGTTTCAGAAAAGCTTAAAAAGGTATGGTACTATATAACTCTATGTAAATATGAGAGCCCTTGGGGCGGGGCCGAATAGGGCGGGGCTAAATTTGCCTCCAGGATCGTCATTTTAACAAATGTTGTAGCAAACCATCAGCTTATGCCATATGCAAAATATTAGAAGTTTTAGCACTTACTGTTTCGTAGATTTTTTTGATTTTTTTCAAAGAAACCCGGATTTTTATTTAAAAGTGGGATATTACCCTAATAACAGGAATCAGCTACCCTGTTGGCACTGCTATCATAGATTTTCTGTTTCTCCTCAATGTACTCAATAACATGGAATTTGCCACCTGATATGGTAGCGAAAAATTATCTGGCTCATTGTCTAAGTATAGTAAGAAGCATCTCATTTCTTTGCTAGGTTTTGATATTTACAGTAAGTAAACAAGTATTAAAAAAAAGACGAAGAAGAAGAAAAACAATTCTTTGCTAGGTTTTCAACAGTCTCAGTTAAACCGAGACTGCAATATTTTTTGTATTTATCGTGTTCGACGATTAACAAATTTATCTTTTTAAACTTGTTCTTATATTAAAGTTAAAATAATAACATCTAAACCAATGCACTTTTATTCCTATTAAATAGTTTACCAGGTTACTTAAATTACGTGATCATATACTTTAAATTTTGGGTTTATGTACATAATTAAATATTTTATCATTAAACCATGTTACAAATACTGATATATAAATTTATCACATAACGTCCCTTGTTAGCAGTGTTGAACACCCATTTAATATTCTATTGTATGACACACATGTAATACAACCTGGAACGATTTTGATTGGCTGAGTTAAACCTCTAACACTACGCAAGTTTATTAACTGAAACTAGTTTATTTATTACAAATTCACCCATAATCTGATCTGAGTCTTAATTTTATTATTTGTGACAGCTTATAAAAATAATGCACGTTATACAAAACATTGTTGTTGGTTTGTTAATAAGAGCGTGCAGTGCGTGAAGAGCGTGCAGTGCGTGAAGAGCGTGCATTGCGTGAAGAGCGTGCAGTGCGTGAAGAGCGTGCAATGCGTGAAGAGCATGCAGTGCTTGAAGAGCATGCATTGCGTGAAGAGATTAATTAATGATTAATAAAATATTGCTATTAATTACGATCTTCCAAAAATTACCATTTCGGCAACCCTTACAACCCTTAACTACTTAGGACGAACAGACAGACGGACCGACACTTGTACTTCAGCACAAGTGTTTCGCTACATACAATATTAAAAATAATATATATCCGCAATGTGTCTGTACTTACGTTGAAATTATGCCTAAAATCTACTTTGAAGAACGCAAAATGAGCAGGAAAATGTCCTATTTCAACGCAGTAGTCGTAGTATAAGTAGTAGTGGTCGTAGAAGTAGTGGTAGTCGTATCGGTAGAAGTAGTAGTGGTTGTGCTGTTATTGTAATAGTAGCAGCCGTAGTAACAGTGGTAGTTATAATGGTAGTTGTAGTAGTAGTGACAGTAGCAGCAGCACAGCAGCAGCAGCAGCAGCAGCAGCAGCAGCAGTAGCAGCAGCAGTAGCAGAAGTAGTAGTAGTAGTAGTAGTAGTAACAAGGGTAGCCGTCATGTAAGCAGCAACATAATTTATGCAATTATTTTCTGTTATTGTGCGCTCCTATTTTAACTAATTTTGTATTTAGATGGTAATAAGCTATATACGGAATGACCATGCCTTTTCATCGTATAAAGCTTACTTTGGTGTGAGCTATATACGTAGAAAATATGAGCTATATGCCTACATATAAAGCTTACTGGTGAGCTATATACGGAATGAGCTATATACGGTGTTACAACTCATACCTTACTCTTGAAAAGGCGGTTACGTTTTAAGTTTGTTTTCAGTCTTGTTTATAAGAGAATAAACCATTAAGGGTACGACAAGACAAGATTGTAGACAAACATAAAACTTTACCGCCTTTTCAGGATTTAGTTATGAGTCATCATGGAGTCCACAGTGAGGTTGCTCTGGCTTTATGCGTTGTATGGTGTTTTACGTCATTTTCAACACAAGTCAGGTAATATGACGGTCGCTTTGTTTGTGGGGGAGGCAGTCCATCCACTTTTCTTGGGTAGAACGAGTACACTTCCTCACTTACAAGTCGAGCTTCCAGTGGGATTCGAACCCACAATGGTGAGAGGCGAGAAGGTTTACAACGCAACGTCGTTAAACATTCGGCCACGGAGACGCTTTATATTTATGCATACATGATGATATGTGTTTTATACTTTTATTGCCTATTACTGCTGCCTGGTTTGTGATACAACCTAGCGGTGATATCTTTATTTACACTTTCCCGTTTTATTGGGATGACAATAAGATAATAGTGATGTTTGGTGATTAGAACCTGGTTTAAACCCCCAACGGCCACTGACCGTCCCAAGGCGATAGCTGTATTGTAAAAATTCTTATTTACCTTGTGTGTTATTTATTTCAATGAGTGTTGAATGTTGCATATCCTGTTCGAGTTAATACCTACTTTTGAAAATAAGGATGCCACCTTGGAACGATCCGTTCCAATATATCGCGAAAAATTGTGTCACACATAGGTATCGATCAGAGCTACCGTAACCAGACGACCACCATCAAACTACTGTCCTCTGAGGATTGAGGTAGACGTCATCAAAGGCTTCACAACCAAAGCCATTGCACAATCAAAGTGGAAAGCATAGCGGCGAATTGTAAATGGGTATCATTGTTTCTTATAAACACATGGCACAGATACATGGTATTTCATTGAATTTAAAATGTATATGGATGATAATGCACAGCCTCGTATCCTATTATTTAAGCCAACTCTTTTAAAGTCAATAATACACAGTCATTTATGGAGATCCTCTCCAATATATAGTTTAAGGTAAAGCAAAAACATGTTTTAACGTTTAGATGATAATAAAAAGATCATAATACGGTAAACTGTCCAAAGTGGATTTTTTTTGTATTCGTAATTTTTTTATTTAAAACCTGTATTAGACTCGACAACACAACATTGACTTTCACAATAAAAAAACATATTAGACAGTTCGTTGTACAATAATAATCCTATATTAGTCACATTACACTATATCGTAAACGTCCTCTGTTTTCCTTTAACACGGCGCCAATTTCATTTTATTTGTAAGAGAAAGAATAGCTATTAGTGGGGCAGATTGGTGAAAAAAATGTGCATTGTTTGACAAAAGCACCAAGCTTTGCACATAGATAGACAATACCATACTGAAAAATTCTGGCTATGGACCCACGCCAGATTTTTCAAAATGGCCGCCAAATACGTAATAAATAATCAGTTGAATCTATATGTGTCTGGTTTTAACAAATATATTACGGCAATCGCAACAAATTCCGGAAAATGATAGACGAATTGTCTTGAAATACAATCTGGGTATATTTTAAGTTCAAAATGGCTACCGTTTTCAAAATGGCCACCAAATATGTTGAAAATAGTAAAAAGTGTAATTCGTTTAACAATTGTTTGTAAGAAAGTAATTAATATACTGAATTTGTTCACTCAGTCTCTTGGCATAGTATTTGTTTGTTAATATTGCAATAAAGAGTTGTTTAGAGGCACCCTATGGGTAATGTGTTAAGGGATTTACACGTTTAAATCAAATTTCACTTCGGATTAACTCTACGTTTTCTCCAGCCTTTGGACTTTCTGAAGGGTACTAAACTAATTTTCTTATCAGAAACTTTCGGTTCAATATAAAATATATTTATAAAACCCTAAAATACATTGACTTGGTAAACGTTATTTACAAGACAAAACAAAATCTAAAAGCGAAGACATTTTACGCTAACGGGTTAACTGAGTCTAAACTATGTAGTTGCCGAGCAGAAACAATGAAATTGGCCTGAAACCCAATGTGAAGATCATAATGGCATTTTGCGTTGAAGCCTTCTTATTTAAAATGGAGGCATTAAAACAATCTGAGACTTGTTTGAAGACGATGGATCAGTGCCCTTATGTCAATTACGACATTGCAGATTCCTTTCTGAAATAAACACATGCATCAGGGAATGCCCATCATGTTATTAACATACTTATGGTAAACCGGGCTTACAGTTATTTGAAGTATGAGCAAGGCATGCCTTAGACCAATGAGTATTGCACATGACGATCGTAAAGAGCAACCAAAAGTTTGCAATTGCAGTACTGTTCAGTTACACTTTAAATCTTAAAATTAGTCATCTCTGTGTGTGAGACAAACTTCATTAGTGTTGTCTCATAAATACCCAAGGAACTAGCTCACAAGAAGAAATAAAAGATTGTGAAAGAATATGAAGGTGCAGTACGTGCTGTAAACACATCGCAGTTTCCACATTGGATGATCTCTGAACCATATATGGTCTGAGTTATCTGTTAATTTCAGTTATTGCAATAATTCATCAGGCGCTGCCTATGAAATGACTGATCTTTTCCATCATGAACAAGTTAAATAAGACAGTTTGAGTGACACAGTAGAGGAATTAGAAAATATATTCAAGGACAATATTGAGGATGTACTGGTACTTGACTTACGTTACATAGACGACTCTCGTGTGACAGAAATTGCTCAACAAATAGGTAAATTATGACATGCAAAGCATGACACGTTCATGACACGTTTGTAACAGAGCTTATAGATGACATAACCAAGTCTGTCTTTAAACAGATAAACCAGAACATGTTTTCTTTCCTCAGTGGTCACCAATTTACAACAGATGCTATAACTTCCTTTCTCTTCTCGCATATATATGTATCATATTAAGTTCTGATTAACGGAATATTAGGGTGTCTCGCCAGTCGAAAATGTTTTTGGATTTTAATCAGATTATACGAGCTGCCTTAAAATGCCTTTTATTGCTTGCAAAACATTAGTAAGTATGATTAGCAAGTTCTTTTATACATTGTTGAATGCCACTTGCAGAAGGTGTAGTAGGTGACGGCCATCATGCAAAACAAAATCAGAGCTCTGTTTAACTGGCATAGCAATCGGTTGCGATAGAAGAGAAACTGGAAACACATTCAATAAAACAGAGATGAAGATGTGCCTTGTATCAGACAACGAGCATCTGAGACTGATCTCGATCATTTCACTAAGATGATACGATACAATGCGTGTGTTGCATGTGGCATATGTCAAACAATACTTCATTAAACTTATGCTTAAACTTATGCTATATACAGTAGACACGGACGTTGTAGTACATGTAATAGCAATGGTACAGTACATACAGTTTGATGAGCCATGGGTTAGTTTTAGGAGATAGGAACCACTTTAGGTTGTTCGTTGCACACTGTATTGCCTATTCATTAGTTCATATAAACACAGACGAATAGTTGTTTTTCACACTTACTAGATGCAATGAAATATCTTCAGAGGCAAAACCTGTGCATGGAAAACCTGGAAATACTATGTTGAGGTTGCACAAGCTTTCCAATTCCAAAAGCTATGCTTGTTGAAAAATGTGTGACAGGAGGAAAGTTGCATGTTCATGTTGCAAATAATTGTTGACATGCAAAGGTTCCTAGATACAACAAGTTGTCACCAATTGATATAGCTCTTTTCAAGCACACCTGCCGAGTTTAACTGGTTGTAATTGCACATCGTTGGAGACATGGCCTTTAGGTCCACCTGTGAAATGCCTACATCCGGTGACTGGTGTTGGAAGAGGATGTGTTGAAGCCTTTCTCGATAACACTACCACAGGCCTCAGCGTTTGCAAGAAACTTACTAAATGTAGATATCAAAGAGACAAGTGTGTTGCAAACGATGTGTCAAAGCAGAAATGATGATGTATACAGTCTTTTAAAAACGGGACGTTGGGTAGTGTGACTGTGATTAAGAAAAATTGTACCATTCAGATCATAGATCAATAAGATTAGATTAAATTTAATGTTAGCTCTCATACTGAAAATGTTCAGATGATATGACCACTTATTACATTTGAAACTTCTTTTTGAATTTATTTTCTGATAGTGTCTTGTTAATATTGTTTATTAAATCAACAAATGTAATTTAAGGTCGTAATTAAATCTAATTCCGATAAATCTGAGATGAAAAATATTGTTTAAGTATCCTTTGTGATATTTTTTCTCCAAGCGTTTAGAAGACTCGACAAGCCTGATTATTTTTATAACTTTCTGCGTCCCGTTTTTGCTACTTCATATGCATGTTTTAAAATCAATTTTAATAATTATGTAAATTATAATATAATTATAATATAAGTATTATTTGCATGACGTAGATACTACTTTTACCACTGCGTGACTGCATGCAGAAATGAGGTAAATCTGAACTATAGCCAGATAACTGATAAATACATTTACCTGTGGATTAATTTACCTGTTTAAAGTTTTCTACGTCATCAAATAAAATATTATTCTCGCTTTTCACAGATATTGCAATGTGTGAATTGTAAATATCTATTGTTGTGTATTGATTTCGATTTAAATAAACATAAACATGTTCATGAAACAAAACATGGCAGGAGAACTTTAACAGAAAGAAATTTTATAAAGGAAGCTGTCGCCTAATGATAACGATCAAATCATCGGACTAATCTATCCGTTTCGCTTAAGTTTATCTGATATGTTGGGAGTGTAATTCCGGTACAAATGTTCACTACGGAAATATATCCAGGATTTAGTTTCGGAACTACAGTTCAATACGAAACAAATATTGGTGTTTCGAGGCTCTTCCGGTTTAAATTGTAAATACCGAGATATATTTTAAACTCATGTTGTAAATATACTTGATTTTGATTGGAATTAAAACTTGGATAATACCATGTTTTATAATATCCGCTAATTTTGTTATGTTTCGGATTTATTTATTTTTAGACAGTTGATTAAAATGGCAAACATAATTTACATTTCGTTAAAAAAACGATACTCTGACTTTAATAAATAACATAAAAGGCAGGTGGTGCATTTTTATATAAGCTAATGATAGTGACTGTACTATTGTAGACATCTAATCATAGATAAGTAAAACAAGCAAACTGCAAAGATACAAAATATTTAAAGCCAGACAGAGCAAGCGTTTCTGTTAAATACAAAAAGGCGTTATTGTATTTGACCATTGTGTCGACTACAAATATTCCCATAAAAGCACCAGACAACAACAACCAGCAGAGGATAGCATCCAACATGTTAGAGGATACAGTAATGGTAAGAGTTTGTTGACGTTTACTTTTTAAGATTATCATTTTTTCTGTTACACAGTACGTTTTTTTAATTTATTTTTTATGTATCGAGATCCTCATCATGAAGTTTGATTTTATATTAGTCCCCACCCCGGTGTAACAGGAGGGTACTTTAGGATTGCTCATTGACCGTCCGTCTGTCTGTCTGTCTGTCTGTTTGTTGGCTGTGATTGTGTTCAGATGCTTAAGTGATATTTTATATGTCGGTCCAATAGCTTCGGCGGTGCATGTTGATTTACTGGTAACCATTCCGAAATGACATCTTTTATGGGTTGTAGATGGGAGTACAGTGGTTACAAAATACATGTTTGAAAGTCCAAGTTTGTTCAAGTAGTTTGGCATCTCCTAAAACGAGTATGAAAGGATAACATTTTGGAAAGCGCCGAACACGAATATATAAAAAAAAAATCAGTCTTGAATGAACGGATAAATGCTAGTTACCGTTTATGCCCTCTAATCCCCGGCTTGAGCAGAACACAATATTTAAAAAGCCAATAATACGAAGTTTTGAGCCATCCCAAAAAATGATATGCATATTATGATGAACATGGAACCTTCAATGTGGTAAGTTCATACCATTCCATGCCCAGCGACGTATGGTCCCAATTTCTAGCAAAATGCTTTGCTCTAAACGAGAAAAAAAATGGGCGAAATAAACAAAACAGAATTTAGATGGAAGCAGAGATTATGAAGCATGACTATCACAAGTAACTGTCAAATATACTAAATTAAAAAGCAGACAACATATCCTAAGGTGATTAAATAATAGAAAGCGCCTTTAAAGGTTGGAGTAGTAGAAATTAAGGTAACGGAATACAAAGTATTTCAGAATGTACCACCGATATCGGTATAAAAATATTGGACTCGGGGATCTCCAAAAGATCGGAATGAATAACCGTTCTGATTTATGATTCTCTATATGTTAGATCTATATCAAGCGTCACAGTCGTCTCTCTCCCCGATTTTAAAGCGAGAGGAGCTTATATACCCACACAAGTACACAACAAAACAGTGTGCAGAACACACAAAATAACTGTGCGCACATAAAATACTTGCGTAACACAATTCAAATCGGTGTACATGTTATACGGCGTTTGCGAATAACCAGCCAATTACGAATTCCGAAACGGAGGGGCCATTTACGAATATGCTTATTTATTGTATTTTACCAAATAAAAACACATACAAAGCCTTGTTTTCCTAATCTTAGTACAAACATGTTTTGTTTTGTAAATAAAAAGCTTCTGGAATAAACAGAGTATGTTAAAAATCACAAATCGTGATGTTCGCATTTCTGTACTGTAGGATCTGAAACGTCCATGTAGAACGATCTTTTTAAACGTATTTAATAGTATTCAGGCCGTTGCACTCTTTCCTTCATTATTAATTCAATAATAAGATGCATAGAATGGTATTACCAGAAACTGTAAATAACCTTAGGTTAGGGTACTTGGAGAAATGGAGCATCAACGGTACAACAACAACAAGGGACATGCGCAGTGAAGCAGTCTTCACAAAATGGCGTTTTGAGTAGAGTTTAGCAGTAGCAAATCATCATAGGACGACCAATGGCAGGAAGATGAACAACTGTCAAGTGAATATGTGTGGTACAACGACTTGTTTTATGTTGATTTATATGTTTAGAATACTTCCAGGTTATGAAGGTGTGATGAAATTATGCAGTTGGCTTGGCCGAGTTGGTGGGTGGGGCACTTGTAGTAAATATCTTATAAATTTACTTTTTTATCATCTGATGCTCAATATTGTTGCATATCATGCTCGCCAAAAAAGAAAAATAACATAATATTGTCTTTTATCACACTGTCACTATATTTGTATCATGCTATCGTTCGGAACGTTTGATACTGGATTTTTTATTCATCCTTGCCATTTACCAGTATCTGATCGTGGCATCAGATTGAAATTTGTCTCTGAATGTTTATTTATTCAGCAGAATCCCTGCCATTATGTGAAACGTCTCAAAGATATCCGAGATAATCCCCAAATATGACTTGTGGTGAACAAATCTGTCTCATTTATCATAAGTTGTCTTTGGGTGCTTTTTTTACATACAGATTTTTATAGGTGCACCCTAAACGAAGTATATAAAAATAAAAAAGTGTCTCGCCATTCGTAGACGTGCATTCTCGTGGGTAAGCATGAGATCTAATTGCAATCTCATGTTTTTGGTGCTAATTAAGGTCAGAATTTTTAGTTATTTCATGATTCTTTCAGATGATGAAATAATTTCAAAATATTTTATACTGGTTTAAAAAAATAAAAATAAAAATTGTTTAACCGCCAGCTCCAAATTCAAAAAAGATGGCGAATATAAGCGGTTGCCGCCTATTAGAGACAACCCTGCTAGTAGTGCTTTATAATCTGATCTATCGAGGACACAAAAATTAGTTGACAAGCAATCTTTACCCGGTTACAGTACACACTGGCTCCGGGATTTTTTAAACCCTTTTCTAAGGACTGGAACGGGTATAAAATGTGTGGCTGTATTCATATAACCCTAAACTCAATTACTGCCGTACATGCACCTATGCAAAAAATTGATTTAATTTAAAATGTGCGACCTTTTAATGTCGCGCAACAAAGTGAAGTGGGCATTTAAAAATCAAAAGTTGCGATGCTTGGATTTCCACTTACAAGTCAACTTTTTAAACATGTTTTATAGTAGTATTCTTGATAACGTGCACATGCAGTCTTTACTTTATTCAGGACTATATTATCATATCAGGGTTTGATATTAACAGTTGTCCCCTTGTCCTGTGCCATGTATATTCTACTGGGGACAAGTTAATTGTCCCAGGTGACCTGTCCTACAGACAACTAAATTTTATAACAAGAAATGAATTTTACATCTTTAACATTGTTAATTCAATGACTAGAAACATAATTAAATTATCAGAAATGATAAAACACATATCAGGGATCAAATTTAATGGCAGAATTTGCTCATTAACACATAAACTGAAACAGTTGACGAAGCACTCGGAAGTGTTACAACTTAGAGAATTACGCTAACAAAATAACTGAATAAAATTAATCTGTACACACTATGACAAATAAATGTAAATAATATAAATATTTGTGTACTAATTACGCTGTATCCCCTACACACTGCGCCGACGCTAAGCACAACACAGAAAGTGTGCAGACACATTTATAGCACAGGTAATGTTTATGTAAACACAAGAGTTACAAAGTCAGCATGCCTTTTTAACAAAGCGTACATTTCTATTCAGTTGTTTCTATTATGGCTGGGTACATCAGGGGATGTAAGGCCTAAAAAAAAATATGTGTGTTTCTGGTTTCACCCTGTCAAAAAGTTAGGGTAGGTAGGTAGGAAAAAGTTTTTTTTTAGATATTTTTTTTATATATATATAGTTTGCATGTATTATGCCATTTTTATACTAAGGCAACTTCTTGATAACCTTTGCAAACAGTTGGATCCAGATTAGATGCTTAACAACTCTGGCTTATAAAATTATCATTTGAATAAAAATATTTGTTGTTTGATCGTAATTTTTTTTCTTTCTTTTTTTAAATTTTAAATTTTTTTTTTTTCCATCTCGCTAAAAATATTTAGGGTTGGCGGTAAAAAAAGTAGGGTCGGTCGGGAAACCGGAAACGCACATATTTTTTTTTTTAGGCCTAATACAAATTTGACGGTAATATTATACACAAATACTTGGCACAAAGTCTCTATCATCTCCGTTAAGGTCAGCAATAAGCATATATTCTGGCTTACATTTTTAGCCACTTGCTATAAAAAAGCAAGTGCAAAGGTTTTCTACTTGCTATTTTAATTAAGGTACTTGCATTAATATAATTTGATCCATTTTAGAAGGATTGCTAGACATGTAAATAGTGACAATTTCACATTCAGCTAGATGCAGGAATTTAATAATGTATACTTATACTTACTTATATCCACCCATTTAACTATGTTAGATAAATATGTTCTGTGAATAAATGTAGACTGAGACCTAGTAGTTTTTGTCTCGCCTTTTCGAAGAAAAAAAGAGACATAGGTGATGCTTTTCCGGCGGCGGCGGCGTCAACATTCAAGTTTTGCGTTTAGGTCATTTTCTCACAAACTGTATGCACTAGACCTTTCAAACTTTGCTTATAGTTGTATCATGGGTGGTACATCGCAACGTGATAAAGCAAATGTGGAAGTGACCTTGACCCTCCAAGCAAAGGGCAGATAACTTACTAATTTTTAGGTTCAACTTTTGCGTTTAGGTCACTTTTTCACAAACTTTATGCACTAGACCTTTCAAACTTTGCTTATAATTGTATCTTAGGTGGTACATGGCAACGTGACAAAGCAAATGTGGAAGTGACCTTGACCCTCCAAGCAAAGGGCAGATAACTTAATAATTTTTAGGTTAAATTTTTGCGTTTAGGTCACTTTTTCACAAATTGTATGCACTAGACCTTTAAAACTATGCTTATAGTTGTATCTTGAGTGGTACATCGCATGGTAATACTGCCGAATCTGTCATTTATTGCACGGCTGAAATATACCGGCATTTATAGCACGGTTTAGGCTCAGACCTTCAGTTTTATGAAAATTATATCATAAGCAAGAATTTATACTTACACAATGACATGAAGTCGCTTTTTTATTGATCTGATATTACATTAGGCCCTATTGTTGATGTGCATGACTTTTATCTGACCCCACGTGTAATATCAGATTTTCAAGGACTCGTATAAAACGTGGATATGCAAGAATAAGCATATAATTACGGTATTTTTGTCCCAATGTTTACTTCCTTTTTTATTTATAAATATTTGCTAGTAGTTAATGATATAGAAAATGACATGATCTACAATTGTTTCAAAATTAAAATAACCTGTAGAGGCCACTTAAAACGGTATATGAGACAATGGTGGGTTCGTGCAAGCACTTGAACACTTTACTGCCACTTCACAAACAGGAAAAATAAAATGACATGATCTACAATTGTTTCAAAATTAAAATAACCTGTAGAGGCCACTTAAAACGGTATATGAGACAATGGTGGGTTCGTGCAAGCACTTGAACACTTTACTGCCACTTCACAAACAGGAAAAATGAGAAAAAGAAAACTGAAACTGAACCTGAAACTGAAACTGTTGCAAAATCAAAATTACCCAACCATAGTTACCATAGTGCACTTCAAAACAATAGGAATTAGTGAGGCACGAAAAACTTAACATCCACTTAACATCTACTTCACAAACAATTACAATAAAGCGACTTTTATTTATTCTCTTTAGTGCCTCTTTACAGAGATAACATGTCCCAACTAGCAACTCTTTGTGTGTGATACAATGATTATAAATTGTTTAAGGGTTGACTTTGTATTTGCATTTAGCATGCATCTGTGTAAAAAAGTAAGTGCACTTTTTGTCTCGCCTTTTCGAAGAAAAAAGAGAAATAGGTGTTGCTTTTCCGGCGTCGGCGGAATCAACATTCAAGTTTTGCATTTAGGTCATTTTCCCACAAACTGTATGCACTAGACCTTTCAAACTTTGCTTATAGTTGCATCATGGGTGGTATACATCGCAAGGTTACAAAGCAAATGTGGAAGTGACCTTGACTCTCCAAGCAAAGGGCAGATAACTTACTAATTTTTAGGTTCAACTTTTGCGTTTAGGTCACTTTTTCACAAACTGTATACACTAGACCTTTAAAACTTTGCGTGTCGATAATTCGGAATTATCGAGTATTCGTAATTGGCGTGCTACATACACACGTAAACTTTGTGCGCACACAAAACAGGTTTGCACTATCAATATACTATAATTTAATAACTAAAAAGAATTAAAGATAATTATTACTCACGTAAATCAATAGATATTTGTAATAATTACATGACTCTTACATCAAATTTACATTTGCTCACACAAAAACGTTGACATCATTTATGAATGACAGCTTCTAAAAGGTAACTATAGTAAACAACCCATAATGCACTGCGAAAATACATCCCAAGATGGCCGACGTGAAGCTGATGCACAATACTCCAATAAATATACTGCTGAAACAGACGTAACTTAGTCACGGTAAAGTTTATTACACTCAGTTATAAACATACCATCGATTAAAATCACAAATACAACAAACCATATCCTGAATGGAGCATTATTGATACTGTTTACTTAACATTTCATGAGCTTGAATTTATCGGCATGTACAATAGAAATTCGTAAACAAATCCAAAGTGATATGTTAAAAGGTTCATCCTCTAATAACAATAAATAATGTTACATCGAAATCTTAATACCAGGATATTACATTACTCTCCTCCTTATAATGTCAAAGTTCCGACTGACAACAAATATTGGTCTTCAACAACCAACAGACTTCAAGCGATAGTTTTAGGACTGTCTTTTCCGTCAATTACTAACTTATAACCACTTCCACTTGGTATTGAGCAATCTGAAAACAATATCTCAATAGTGTAAGCGCTTTCAACTCTTATTATTTAAATTTTCAAATGTAGTATTTGTTTATTTCATTTAAAACATTGTGAATGTTAATTATATTGTTGTATATATTAACTGTTTTGTTTTTTATTTACAACAGACTTCAACGCTGGCCTGTTTTCTTTGTTCGTCTTATGATCGTCTTTCTTCTTGGCTTGGTCCCTTTCTTCCCTTGCCTGATGTTCTCTTCTATGCTCTTCTCCCATTCTCTACAATGTCCTATTCAGTCTCAATAATACTTCTGCTATCTGAACAACTGACTTGTCAACGCATCTTAATGCACGGCTATTCTTGTCTATTGCTTCTACTAACTGGCCTACCGTTCCTTCCACAGTTTTCAAAATCTTAATACCTCCATCTTCTTCTTCAGTTTTCCTTTTCTTTGATTCTGGCTCGGTTTGGCATCCTGCCTCTTTAAAGTTCTCTTGAACATCCAGTGTCATACCAAAACTCGGTAAAGATTCACTAGCAGACTCTCCCAGAAGTTGTGGAAGTATATGTTCCGAGTTTGTTGGACTAAGATAAGGCGTGTTTAGTGCTGATGTTTTATGATTGTCTAGAGTTGAAGGAATGGTTCGGGGTGTACTTGCATCTCTAAGTATTTTCTCCTCATTAGTTGATTTCCTGAAAGCCCAAAGGCTAGATGGTGGCACATATGTTGAAGAAGAGGTTGTTGCAGCTTCTTGAAGTGAATTAAATGGCAAGACCGATGATGATAGCATCTGGAGAGGTATCGACGAAGTCGATATGGACCTTGGATGGTAAGTAGAAAGTTCCTCATGGGGCATCTGGGTCGTTGCGGGAAAATATAGCATGGATCTCTGTCGATTTGTAGAAGGTTCCTGGAAAGACGTCGGTGGAGAAATAGGTGAAAACTGCGGGTATCTCTGATGATGTGTAGACGGTGCCTGCAATGATGACTGGGTACATACAGCTTGTCTTTGAACATCATACAGCGATGAATATGACGACGGCTCTAGTAACTGAGGGCTGATAATACTGGTCGATTTCATTGACTGGTGTCCTTGAAGACCTGAAGTTATCTGGTCCGGCAAGAGTTTTAAGGGTTGTTCACTGGATGGGCCAGTCTGCAAGACATTGTTGATTGCACTTTTGTTGTTTGAGGCAACAATGGCCGGATGCATGGAGCTGTCAACATCTGGTATGGTCCTTGTATTGTTCTGCAGGTCATTCGTTTTTTTGAGGATGGCCTCTAAAACCTCAGCAGTTACTTGGACTGTAATTAATTGGTCATTGTTAATCATGGTGCTAACTGTTGCAGGTCTGCTGACACTAACAGATGAGTTTTTTGCCATCATAGGGTTGACTGGAGCTGCTATATATGTTCCTTCCTCTTCAATTTCAAAATCCAGATGGTCTTCGTTTACATTGTGGGGCTGGTACGAATCATGTAATGGAAGTGGACGGTAATCAGTGACCTCTGTTATTTCCTTGGCATGTTGATTTTCCACCAGATACTTGCTGTGGTCTAAAATATGCATGTCTTTAGCCATAACCAAGTGACAACGATACTGACTGACGTGTTTCCTCAAGGCGTCTCTGGTCAGACATCTGAACATACACAGGGTACAGTAGAATGGTGCCTGGTCAAGTGAGAGGTGGTGCTTCAACACGTGGGAAATCACCCTGTATTTTACCTCAATGTAACTTCTTCCCATTGCCTCATAGTGTCTACAGCTATATGAACGACCTCTACGTGGTGTTTTGACTTCACTCATGTCGACCTGAAGATATACAACATCAAGTTGTTTTATATTCTTGTTGTGTAAGTATGTATTGTTGGCTGCTATCAGTCTAAGGACCCCCGGGAGATGGTAGTAGATGAAAGGAGATAGATGTATCGCATTGAATTTCAAGCATCATGTAGTAACGTCTTGAAGTACAAATACGTGTTAAATATTGACCAATCAGTCGATTCGTTGTTACGAATGTTTTTGTTTGTTTTTTTATTACATAGTTCAAGTAAGTTAATGTGAACAAAGACTATTGCTGTGCCTTTTTATGTAGCTTCTTAATCTTCACTATCCACTTTGGCAAATTGCAGCCTTCGTATGGTTTAAGATTATTGTGGTGTACCACTTTCTCTTTGTTCGCTTTATCTAGTTGCAGTATAAATGTTATTTCTGATAGTTTTGTTTTGATAAGAAATGACCCGTCATACGTATGTTGGAGCTTTGGTGCCACACCAACTTTTCTTGCCTCACCTAAACACCATACAACATCCCCTTCTTGGTACTTATATACTGATATTTTTGTATCATAAATTTCTTTACTACGTTTAGCTGCTTCACCAATATGTTTTCTTGCCACACTATGTGCACGTTGCATCTTATCTCTCAGATGGTTTACATATTCGCTATATGAAGTAACATCTGTGTTGTCTAAACTAGTCGAACTACCAAATACTAGTTCCACTGGTAGACGAACTTCTCTTCCCATCGTCAGTAGATTAGGTGTAACTTTAGTTGTCTCATTTGGTGTTGATCGATAAGCACCTGCTATACAGCCGAGATGAAGGTCCCAATCCTGTTGTTCACCGCATAGAAAAGCCTTTATCATACGCACAAGTGTTCGATTGAACCTCTCTTCTGCCCATTATATCTTGGATTTCGTGCACTTGTTCGTGTCTTTCTCATTTCTAACATATGACGCAGCTCCTTAAAAACTTTACTGATTAAATCAAATGTACTAACAAGTGTTGATCCTGTCACAGCATCAAGGCAATCTTGAATACGAGGCATTGGGAAACCATCTGGCTTTACAAGTTCATTAACTCGTCGATAGTCTATGCATGTTTTTTTTTCGAACAAGTACAATTGGAGATGCCCATGGTGATGTACTTTTTTGTATAACACCCAAATCTTCAATCGCCTTCTTTTCCTCGTCTGCATAAGCGAATGTAACGCGTCTTGGTGGTTGTTTGATTGGGTCTGTATCGCCTGTCTTTATAGCATGTTCATTTAAATGAGTTAGACCTATATCCCATTCATGTTTGGAAAAATGTCCTGAAACTTTATTAATAGATTGGCTATATTTTCTTTCTATGTGGTACTTCTGTTGTTGCTAGCCTTTTCAAATAACCCCCTCAAATGATCCGGTATTTCAGTTGCACTTGATATTTTTGTCTGAGGTTTTGTTTCCTTCAAAGAGCCGGATGCATTATTTTGTAAATGGATTCTTCTGATGAAACTATTGTTGTTGTCTTCACCCGTGTACTCATTTTGAGAAAGTACTGTAGGAGAACCTTCGATTCGCTCTGCATTCCCAATCACTGCATCTTGTTGGATCTTAACTTCGCATGTAAATGGATTTAATAATCTAACCTTGCTTGTTACATTACTACATGACTAAGGTATGTGCCATTTTCAATCTGTAAGTATCTTCAAAATTATCGGATGGCTCTATAATAAAGCTAGATTCACCTTCTGAGTCATCAGTTTCATATCGGTCAACATATACATCAATGACTGCTTCTGAAAGACCAGTTATTGTATAATTATCAGCTGATACAACTCTTCGGCTCATCTCTTTCATGCCTATTTGCATAACTGGAATTGCTTGATTATTCAACACGATTACGCATCTGCTAAGTATTATGTCTGCGGGTCCACAACCATCATCCTGTAAAACATCTACCCCTAGGAGACATTCATTTTCAATTTCAGCCACAATAATTTCTTTCTGTATTTCTAATGATCCTAATGTCAACTTGAAATCAGCTTTCCCTAATTCGTTTAAAGGTGTGCCTTCTGCTCCTGTCAAACAAGATGACCTTCTTAATGCTGGTCTTTCTTCTTCACTTTAACTCTCATACACCCTTTTAGAAATCACTGTTTTTGATGCACCAGTGTCTGCAGTAAAGATTATTGGAATAGTTTCTACTTTAGCTTTAATATAAACCCCATCACAAAGTTCTCTTTCCTTCTCATTGGTCTTAAAGTACTGTAATTTTCTTCTTTATCAACATTGTCTTTAAACGTAACCTTTTTTTCAGTTTCATCAAGTGTTTCAATTTTAGGGCCTTATATATTTTCTAGGACCTCCCTTTGGCCACAGGGGATGGTCCAAACTAGTTTAAAGTACCCTGTCTGAATTGTGCATCGAGTTCATTCTCGGAGTTTTGGCGTGATCTTCTTTGCTGAAAATGGCTATAATTGTTACTTTGTCTATCTCTGTATTGATTGTTATTTCTTCGTTGGTTATTCTCATTGAGTGGACATTCGCGTGATATGTGACCTTGTTTTTGACATCTATAGCATATAATGTTGCCTGATTTCATTTTCTTATTGGTCGCCGAGTTTTGACTCTCTTCTAATTTTGACACTCTTTCTAACAGAAGTTTCAAAAGATCTAATTCTTCAGACTGAACATCTGTTTGCTTCAAGTCAGATTCAGCTTTGACTTTGTCAGTATTTGAAATGTTAACACATGTCTTTGGTTCTGTCTTGCCTATTGGCATTCTGCAGACCCTTCGTTCTTCTTCTTTTTCACAATGTCTACTTTCAATATCAATTGGTTCTTGACTTTGACTTCTTGTTCTACGTGTCTTCTTATGGTGTCTTTCTGCATATCTTTCAAATGTTCGGCTTCTCCTTGTCTGGATAAAATTAACTACATGGTAAACGGCCTCGTCAATGTTATCTGGTTCTTTCCGGTACTCTACTTCAAAGCGGGCTTCTTCATCATGTAATCCGTCGAGGAATCTACGTATTAAGTCTTCTTGTCGAATTCGTCTGTCTCTATATCCATGTGCTCTATCATATAGGCGTTTCAACTCTGCTGCATATTCTTCTGTTGTCTCTCCTACTTTCTGTACCCTTCTGCTAAATTTAGCTGCAACGGTTCTTGGTGTTTCTATGACGCGGTATATGTTATTCAGCTCATTAACTAGTTCTTGGTAGTTTGACAGCAAATTTCTAGGGAGTTGAGAAAATACAAATTGACTTGCCTGGATACGCTGGATGTTTGGTAGCAAATGGTCTAGTTTATCCTCCTCATTCCAGCCGTATCTTTCTGCAATGGTTTCAGATCTACTTATCCATACATCCCATTCATCTTTCCCATTAAAAGCCGGTATCTTCACATTTGGTGTGTGCGATTGTCTAATAAAACTATTTGAAGGTCTAAGGAGTGATGTTCTTTGTGAATCCTGTGCTAAATAGTCATTATCAGACTGATTATTATCGTTGCATCTGTAATCATAAACTGGTCTATAACTCGGGCATGGTATATGGTGTCTTGATTGAAAATCTGAAGGTATATGATCGTTGTTGCTAGTGTGTGAAATAAACCTGCTATTCACTGAAGCCAAGTTTTCCGATTGTGATCGCATACTGTTGTGCCCAGGAACTGTCGAGCTATTTCTACCAATTGAATTTTGTGAATAGTGGTTGTGTATGCGAGGTCCATGGTTTGTTTTATCAGAAGCAGAGTTGTTTGCTTCTCTCGGTCTGTTGTTGTTAGCACATCTCATGTCCCGTAACTCCACGACCACACCTTTTAACACATCCGTTATCTCTTTCTGTTCGCCCTGTACACAATTTACAGCTTGTGTAATCTCTTGGAAGTTGGTGCCATTATTACCTTTATTATCACCAAGTGTATCAACAGCATATTGATTAACTCCAGGATCCATCTTGTCATATTCATCTGCCGCTTGATGGCTGGACCTACTTTGGTTTTTAGCAGAATCATCGTAAACTTTTTCTGTGTGAAACTCTGCAGGCGCGTGACTAGGTTGCATTCGGAATGACATGTCCACTGGTGGTCTAAATTGATATTTTCTGTTTTCTGATCCTTCTAAAGGCTGTTTAAAGAAAACTTCAGTTTCACTTCCGGATTCTTCTGGCATTTAGCTGGTAATTTGTGATTTGTCGTAGAGACAAGGTTCGAATCTCTGGATCCGTCACTGTGTTTAGAAAAACGGATCCCACGGCTGCCACCATAAAATGTTACGCGCTTGGGTAGCTGGCTGTTTATATTTGTACTTTTATGTTTTGGTAGCTGACCGTTTATTTTTGTTTACTTTGTATATATATATATCTCAGAGAGATCAGTCAAAACTCATATTGACTCAAACATGTGTTTCAATAATTTACTCATTGATCGGGGAAACACATTAAACACAATGATCGGTTCAACTATATATTTTATTTACCTCTAACGTTTTAATAGTAAAACAATGTTCTCTATATATATTTATATAACATCTGATATAAATAACTGATCAACAGGTCTGATTATAAAGTAATGATGCTTGAATATTCCAATGCTCATTATGACAATAGGCAGAGGGACTTTAATTTCAAATATACAACCCCTTTATCTTAACTTTACAGGTTTATTTAAATAGATCTGCTTTAAATAAAATGTTTCACCTAAAATGTGTTCTCTTTCTTTATATATGATTCTCTATATGTTAGATCTATATCAAGCGTCACAGTCGTCCTCTCCCCGATTTTAAAGCGAGAGGAGCTTATATACCAACACAAATACACAACAAAACAGTGTGCAGAACACACAAAATAACTGTGCGCACATAAAATAATTGCGTAACACAATTCAAATCGGTGTACACACGTAAACTTTGTGCGCACACAAAACAGGTGTGCACTATCAATATACTATAATTAAATCGCTAAAAAGAATGAAAGATAATTATTACTCGTGTAAATCAATAGATATTTGTATTAATTACATGACTCTTACATCAAATTTCCTTTTAATACCTTTGGATGGCATAATTTCCTCACACAAAAACGTCGACATCATTTATGAATGACAGCTTCTAAAAGGGAACTATAGTAAACAACCCATAATGCACTGCGAAAATACATCCCAAGATGGCCGACGTGAAGCTGATGCACAATACACACCATGAAATACTGCTGAAACAGACGTAACTTAGTCACGGTAAAGTTTACTACATTCAGTTATAAACATACCATCGATTAAAATCACAAATACAACAAACCATATCCTGAATGGAGCATTATTGATACTGTTTACTTAACATTTCATGAGCTTGAATTTATCGGCATGTACAGTAGAAATTCGTAAACAATTCCAAAGTGATATGTTAAAAGGTTCATCCTCTAATAACAATAAATAATGTTACATCGACATCTTACTACCAGGATATTACGATATCATTGAATTTGAATAATATAATACACATATATACGTTGAAAGTCATATGCTTAAAATTTGGTGGCCGGGCTATATCTTCTTTATCTATCATTGGATTCCAGATATAATATACACATTGTTCACCACCATGAGACGATGTGTCACGATTAAGAGCTAGATTCCTACCATCAAGGTCAAGGTCACACATATACGTTGAAAGTCATATGCTTAAAATTTCTTGGCCGGGCTATATCTTCTTTCTCTATCATTGGATTCCAGATGTAATATACACAATTGTTCGCCACCATGAGAAGATATGTCGCTACTAAGAGAGTCCGGTCCCTACCTTCAAGGTCAAGGTCATTCATATACTTTAAGTCAAATAAATGACTTTGTCATTGAGTTTGTATTTTGATGATGGAAACAATGATTGCAACCAAAAAATATCAAGTGGAAAAAAATGAAAACAATATTCCACGAGAAGGAGTTTTAAAGAGTGTGGATGAAAATGGTCATTTTCGATCGGTATGAAGACAACAGCCTAGAAGCCCAAAGTTGTAAGAATCGAGAATATTCCGCCTCATATACCTTGTCACATACGGTCGCACATGATCATTCATGACTGGAGAAAGTTTCTTACAAGTAGAAAGAGTAGAAGAAGACAGACAGCATTGTAGTGCAAAACACTGAAATTGCCCATAAACTTCTTCCAGAGGACCAACATATATACGTCAGCGGAGGACTTCGAAACAAAACATTTAAAACAGCATATGATTGTGTAACAGTCATTGAATGTATCGGCCCATTTGTTCAAATATCTGTTAACTTAACTGAGGGTTAAGTTAAAATTTCAAATCTCTCTGAATTTCCGATAAAGGAATATTTCTACCAGAAATTGAGCATGTGGAATCCTTATGTTAAGAAGAAATGCAGATTAAAAACTTTAGTAGAACAAAACATATTTTATGTTTTAGATTTGACCAAAACCCTGCAGGTTCAAACCTATACATGATAGTGTTGTTAATCGTTCATGTGAGCAGAAACCTATCTTCTTAATGGATTTCACACACACAGGATACGACACGTGTTGCTCTTTCTTTTGAATTGCAGGAACAATGCATTTATATAACGAGGAAAGTGCCGGTGAGCCTCAAGAATTACCAGTATGTCACTGGACTTCTCTTGTCTGTGTTTGTTTCTACCAAGGGATCCATTTTTCCATATTTATTGATATGTATATTATCGTTAGTTTAGAGCTGTGTGACGGCTGTAAAAAGTCGCCCGACTGCAAATCAGTAGTGTTATTACTTACTGGTCCTTTGCAATCATCAAGCCCAATATGTGCAGCTTTAAAGTAGAATGCAGCTTAAAGCTGTACAGTCCCTATTTTAACTGGTAATAACTCATGAATATGAATGAGTCACGTGTGAAGTAGTTTCAAATCGACGAACACCCCAAAAGTCGGTATATAAGGAGAAATCGATACGTAAAATTTCACATTTTTATTTAGCCTCCGTACAGGTAACATCGATAAATATACGGCTCCAGAATATATGTGATAAAAAAAATAGTTGCCCGGAACGGGATTTGAACCACAGCCTAGCACTTGTAAGATTTGAAAGATGTACGCTGAACCTCTAGACCACTGCTATTTATTGGTATTTTGTAGCATTTTTAACACTAAATAGGCATTACGTAATAACAAGAGCGCGCACACAAACTCATCAAGCGCTAAATAACAAGTCGAGATATGGTTGATTTGAGGCGAAGTATTAGTTTCATATTGATAAGATACAGTATTACACCAGGCAATGTTAATTTACACGTGCGACAATATGGACTGCATATTTATTGATCCATCATTAGTTGCGTTCAAATATGTTAAGTTATTTTGCCTCATAATATATAGTAGTTAGTATACTATTTTCTCAAGTAGCGTCGTAGTTCAGTGGATAGAGCAGAGGACTTGAAATCAGAAGGTCGTGTGTTCGTGGCCCGAAAGAAGCTAACTTTTTTTTTTGTAAAAATTACTGTTATCTGTGTATAGGTACGAGGTGCACTGGTCGATGTATATACAGTAAATGATTTTCTTCGCTATATTTGCTCGCTTAAATACCCGATTTCGACATGAGCTGGTGAACATGAAGTTACATATAAAGACACGCCTACAAAGAAGAAATCGATTGATATAGGGACTCTGTAGCTTTAAGGCCATATTTGGAGCCTATTGTATTTGGGGGAGGAGAGAATTTCTATAGGTAACTGTAAATCACTGCTAGCCATACAATTTCGTGATTAAAGTGTGATATTCAATTTTTCTTCAGATTATGAGGCCCACCCAATAAAGCATTTGTGACCAGTACACATGTTAAAGAATGTTGTATATTTATTGTGTTGTGCTCTGATTATTGGTCTAAAAACAATTAAGAAATACCAGATAAGTTTTGTAATCAAAAGCTAAATTATGAACATATATTTCTTCATCAAAGTGAACTACAAATTGTTGTTAAGCTATTCTTACCCACAATATAGCAATGCTATACAAATAAAAAAACTAAGGGCGGGCCTCAATTTATATACCTGAGCTGATCAGACATGAAGCGTGCTGGCTGTAAATATTCAAGCTTCCCATGTTTTTTCAATGACCAGGTAGCGTTAGGAAATGTGTCCTTAAAGCTGTACAGTCCCTATTTTAACTAGTAGTAACTCATGAATATGAATGAGTCACGTGTGAAGTAGTTTCAAATCGACGAACACCCCAAAAGTCGGTATATAAGGAGAAATCGATACGTACAATTTCACATTTTTATTTAGCCTCCGTACAGGTAACATCGATAAATATACGGCTCCAGAATATATGTGATAAAAAAATAGTTACCCGGAACGGGATTTGAACCACAGCCTTGCACTTGTAAGTTTTGAAAGATGTACGCTGAACCCCTAGACCACTGCTATTTATTGGTATTTTGTAGCATTTTTAACACTAAATAGGCATTACGTAATAACAAGAGCGCGCACACAAACTCATCAAGCGCTAAATAACAAGTCGAGATATGGTTGATTTGAGGCGAAGTATTAGTTTCATATTGATAAGATACAGTATTACACCAGGCAATGTTAATTTACACGTGCGACAATATGGTCTGCATATTTATTGATCCATCATTAGCTGCGTTCAAATATGTTAAGTTATTTTGCCTCATAATATATAGTAGTTAGTATACTATTTTCTCCAGTAGAGGTGTGGTTCAGTGGATAGAGCACAGGACTTGAAATCAGAAGGTCGTGTGTTCGAGCCCCGAAAGAAGCTAAATTTTTATTTTTGTAAAAATTACTGTTACCTGTGTATAGGTACGATGTGCACTGGTCGATGCATATACAGTAAATGATTTCCTTCGCTATATTTGCTCGCTTAAATACCCGATTTCGACATGAGCTGGTGAACATGAAGTTACAAATAAAGACACGCCTACAAAGAAGAAATCGATTGATATAGGGACTCTGTAGCTTTAAGGCGATGCCGGCGGGCTTAGGGGTGTTGCTACTTATATTACATCTCATAAACAGACTCATAAAACCGAGTATGCTGATTTTCTCTCTTCTTGTGTCTGATGCTTCCAGGGGATCTCCTTTGTAGTATTTATCATTCATATCAACGATAGCGTGACTAGCATACATTACTTTAGCATGCACATGTATGTTATACGGGTCCGATGAATGCAGGTCCCTGACAACGTTGAGAATGAAAAAGGTGCTTCCAAACAAGATATTGAAACCAAGGAAGTTAACCCCGACATATGATAGTTCTTTACTTCATCTATCAAGTGTGCATATCAGCTACTGATTTTGAGAAGATGTATCACAGCTATGCTTACTATGCCAGACCCAACATAGTACGGCTCCGAGGTTGATAAAGACAAAGGTCTTTATGCTACTGATATTTTAAATATTGAGTTCTGCTCAATCCGTGGCTAGAGGGCATTTTAGAGATAAATCTGTATTTTTATAAAATTATAAACAATTTGACCTTCATTTTAATTCGATATATTTGATTTTAATTCATTTTAAATTCAATAATAAATGTATTAAAAAGCTGAATAAGTCTTTCTTTTAAAAAATATGTAGAGTTCTTAAATACATATATACAGCTATAAATCATATTCCCATTTTTTTTATGAAAACTTTGGCCATCTTAGATTTGCCTTCTCTTTTGGACAATTTATGTCAGCTGCCTTATACATTTCAGACCATGACGGACATTTTGGTATCTAACATGCCTTGGTCTACGTTTGTCACCACCGCACATTCCTATATGCCATGATTGTCACCCTACTCAGCTGTTTAAGATACTTATAACATAATTTCAGTATGTTCCACTAGACGTCGCCTTTGTAAATAGAGAAGATGCAACCTCAGTAGATGATGTTCATGTCAAAGTTACTTCCGAGTTCAGCATAATAACTGAAGGAACGGTAGGTTATTACAAGAAAATGACTGTATAAGTCATTTTCTTATAAGCCGTATAGGCAAAATAAGATTAAACGTTTTCATGTAACAATTTATGCGTTAAAGCTGCATTTATGAATGTAGAAATGTTAAAAAATATATATAAACGCACCTTAACTGAGTTAAACTGTCGTGGTCATAACACTTAATTTAATCTTAGAAAAAATGTGGTAACCAAAACTGAGATAGTATCCAATACTATAACATGAACTGTACTGCATCGCTCATTACTAGGATATTGTTTAACCTAACTCAAATAACTCGCGAAATTAAATGGAAAAATTAACACATCATATAACGTTATAACGGCAACCACAGGGAAAGACGAGATGAAAGATGAAGCTTCCAATCAGATATGCCTCCGACAGGGAGCCCATATTGGGAAGAAGTCTGTAGATATCATTACGTGGTCCCGCTTTAATACCATTAAACGATACCATTAAGATAGCAGGATTTTATAACGGACATTTCGACAATAAGATACGTTTAAAAACAGTTTTTTACTGGGAAAAAATGTGAGAACTTGTTTAAAAGTACATATTAAAGGTTTTAATTGCAAACTTTTAAGTCGAAATTAAGGTTTTATTTCATACCAAAGCCAAGAAGGGGTTGGATGGGGTATGGAAGTTAATACTCGGACCACGTAATGATGATAAAGCCAACTCCTTATCCACTCATCTAACGATGCAAATAAATATATATATACCAACCTATACGTATATTATTGTAGATCCCACGCAAAGTAATCGAAGCAATCGAGATAGACACTCGTTTTGGATACGGACCATGCAAACCCAGGTATTTATTTTGAAAACGGAAAATACAAACCCAGGTATTTGTTTTGAAAACGGACAATGCAAACCCGGGTATTTATTTTGAAAACGGACAATGCAAACCCGGGTATTTATTTTGAAACGGGCAGTGCAAACCCGGTAAATTATTTTGAAATCGGATAATGCAAACCCGCTTATTTATTTTGAAATCGAGCAATGCAAACCCATGTATTTAGTTTGAAAACCAACAATGCAAACCCGGTTATTTATTTTGAAAACGGACTATGCAAACCCAGATATTTATTTTGAAAATGCAAATCCGGGTATTTGTTTTAAAAAGGGACCGTGCAAACCCGAGTATTTCTTTTAAAAACGGGCAGTGCAAACCCGGTAAATTATTTTGAAATCGGATAATGCAAACCCGGTTATTTATTTTAAAAACGAGCAATGCAAACCCATGTATTAAGTTTGAAAACCGACAATTCAAACCCGGGTATTTATTTGAAAACGAACTAATGCATACCCAGGTATTTATTTTGAAAACGAACAATGCAAACAGTGGTATTTATTTTGAAAACGGACCATGCACACTCGGATATTTCTTTTTAAAATGTCTAGTGCAAACCCGAGTATTTGTGTTGAAAACGAACAATGCAAACCCACAGATGGATTTAGAAAAGGGGCAATGCAAACCCGGTAATTCATTTTATAATTCATTAAAAAAAAAACGGACAAAGCAAAGGTGTCTATTTTAACAGCTGTGCAATTATTTTGATTTTTAAATATGTGTTATGATACTCTACATCATCTGCGACGCTTGATTATAATTAAGACAAACTTCTAGCTCGCCTTCTGATTGGTTGACACAGACACTGCAGACAGAAGACAGCATAACAATGCACTGTTTTGTAAATTTATAAATAAAATAAAACTTCATCAATATATCGACGAACTAAATGTCGATGGTCAAACATACTTAAATAAAAACTAAAATTACGGACATGTGGTTCCGGTTTCAATTTTGTTCATGCACAAAGGGTCAAGACATTTGTACACAGAATCTAGTCTGGAAGATGATTAAAACTAGTGTTACGAACAATTAGGTAAAGTAAATATGTAATTATTGTGCGACGCCTACATTACGTCTATGTTTTATCTCTGGAACTCGGGAGCACTAATTCGTATATTCCGGTTCAATCTACTGAGGATGTTGTTTCCATGCTTATCACTCGTTGCACTACCTTCAAGAATGGGGTAGACGAAAAGCAAACAAATCTCCAAACTATATACTGGATTCCTAACTGAAACAGCCTTATAAAGCCCGCTATAATTCTAATTCTAGTGGTACAATACAAACGTCTCCAAACGTTTAATTTCTTGTTTTACTACCGTTAGAGATAACATTAATCATATATAAGTACTTATGACTTTTAAACAGTATACATAACCGTACCACATCCCCTTCGCAAAGACAAACTTATTGCTTTATTGTTTACTGACGGCACTTTAGACAAGTACACTATGTGTATCAGCCAAGAAGATTGTGAAATTCTCATGTTTCTAACAGATAATAAGTTCGTCAGGAATAAAACTACCGTTTATAGACAACATGTTGTAAATCCATATGGGTACAAACTGTCGCAGATTTGTTCTTGAATTATTATGAAAGAGATTTCATATTGAGCATTCATCAGATTCTCAGGCATATGTAATAAAAGCCTGTTACGACACCTCTCGGTATCTGACATATTGAACAATGACAATCCTTTCTTTTCTACTATGGGTAATACCATCTATCCTAAAGAACTGCAACTCAACAAAACTAACATTTCTGATACTGTCGCTCCTTTTCTTGCTTTACCTCTCTCTATTGAACATGTTGAAATAATTAATACAATCTATGAGATATATCAATAGAGATGATCTTAATTTTGATATTGTTAATAATCACCCGTTTAGATTGGGATGTTCCTCGTGTTGAGGACTTTAAAATTCCTAAAAAGCTACTCCATCAGGGCTACCATTATCTTAACCTTAGAAAAACGTTTGCCAAATCCTATTTTCTTAACCCCGATCTACTTTTAAAATATAAAATATAAAAGTAATTTAAGAATTCTTCTGCGACAAGGACTATGGGGATGTCGTAAGATCCTTGGTCGTAATCACTTTCATACAGATTTTATTACAATTATTAAACAGTTTATCAAAAGACGTATGCTCCTATCATTTTGCAACGCACTGCATGCTTAACGGTTGACCTATTTACAGTTCGCAACTATGCTTTACTCTTCGATTGTGCGATGACAAATGGTGATGACAAATGGTGAATCATATGATGACGTCTACAGTCCAGACTCTATTGTGCCCATAGCGACCCGGGTTACCGAGCGTTTTAGTTGGCGGACGGACTTAAAACCTTAGAACTACACACACACACACACACATGATGACGTCTACATAAATCCTCAAAACCGGTTTGTTCTCTTGTTGCTCTGGCTTTTCCAAGTCAATGAGTACTTGCCTTGTGGCTTTCTAGGCTTTTTTGTATCATAAATACATGATCATTTATGCCATTAATGCTGCCTTGTTTGTTAGAGAATATAACCTGGCGGAGATATCTTTATTTACACTGTCCCGTTTTATTGGGATGACAACAGGGTAAGAGGGCGGTTTGGTGCACACTAGAACCTGGTTTAAACCCCTATCGGCAACTTTTTTGCCTCTGACCGTTCCAAGGTGGTAGCCCTGTTGTCAGCCCTTTTATGTTTGTGATGTCATATCTTGCCTTTTATTCTTCTTTGTAGTTGTTGTTTATTTCTTTGTGTGTTTTGGTTGACTGTGGTCCTTGAATGATACATTTCCTATTCGACTTGTATGTCTACTTTTAAAAGTGATTAAACGTTAACATTTTGGGTCGATATTTATGGATTTACGTTGTTTAACCTGGTGTCAATGTAAACCCTATTGTTAAGGTCATATTGATATCTATATAGTTTCGCAGCAATAACTGTGCCTTCAGATTAAACCAATTCCTTCCAATGTTTACATTTTAGGGCGAGTAATCGTTTATTTTTTACGGGCCACTGACCATTCGAAGGCGGTACCGCTTTTGTTAACCCTAAAATCATGAGTGTACGGTGTCCGGTTGGGGCCAGATACAATGCGACGCCCGACAACGCGACATCGCGATACGACATCACGACATAATTGTCGCGATGTCGTATCGCAATGTTGCGATGTCGTATCGAAATGTCGCGTTGTCGTATCGAAATATCGCATTACCGTATCGCGATGTCGCGTTGTCGAGCGTCGCATTGTCGCCCACGATACTGCGACATTGTATCTGGCCCCAACAGGACGCCGTATGAGTGTGTGTTCGGGTACCTGTGTAATAGTTCTAACTGGGTACCAGTGTACGTAGTCTACCGATGAGCGGCAAACTAGTTTGCAACCCTATTAGAGGGAGGATTGATGGAATACCCTACTGTCACCCCTTATGTTTGTAATCCTATTACCGAGGGAGGGTTGATGGAATACCCTATTGTCACCCCTTATTTACCGAGGGAGGGTTGATGGAATACCCTACTGTCATCCCTTATATGTGTAACCCTATTACCTAGGGAGGGTTGATGGAATACCCTACTGTCACCTTTCATGTTTGTAGTGTCGCTCACTTTGCTTCTTTTCCCCTGTAATTGCTTTCCTCAGTTATCTCCATTATTATTTTTTGCAACAAATAGGCAAATCTCTGCCGAGAATCAACGTTTTTGCTGCAAACAAGAATTTAAATCGCAATAAATAACATGAATCTGTCATCTTCCTAAACTGCATTGGCGTAATAATACCAAAATCAGCACTTTTGTTCACAATTCTTCTGAAGTTGCAAACAATCGATACGTAGGTAAGTATGCGCGGCTTATCACATCTCTTACAGGGGCGGATCCAGGATTTCATGTTAGGGTGGGCGCAACTTTTCCAAACGGGGTTGACAAGCAAAAAAGAAGAAAAAAACTCTTGCCAAATAAAAACAACTTTTTTTAGCAAATTCTTAGTAGGGCATAGGCCTTTTCAGTGGGGCGTAAACAAAGTCCCCACTGTTTTTTTGTTGTTGATTTGGCAGTTTTTAGGGGACGCACGCCAGCTCCGGCCCTTCACCCAACCACCCTCCCCCATCCCCCACACACACACCTGATGGATACTCCCCTGTCTTTTATATAATACTAACATACTAACTACAAGTGTTTGTTAGGTTCTTGCAGATATTCAACAATATACAAGTGCTTGTGGTATTTCTGGTAACATTTTGTTTCGTGGAGGGGTTCGCCATAAATGGTATGGCTAGTGCCGGTCTCCCTGCTATAGAGCGACAGTTCCATCTGACCAGCTCCAAGTCATCACTCATCCCAGCCTCACAGGACATAGGTAACAGCCATGTGCCTGTATATATACTCAGTTGCAAAATAATCTGGACACTTTGAAAATTTTGCTTTACACCCTATCGTCTTTATCAAGCGACAGTCCCTTAATGAATCGACCTATTGAAAAAAAATGACATCATGATATTAGCAATGGAATGATAACAACTTTGGTACCAAACATGGCATATTCATGTTGGAATTTGTCAATTTGATTCTAAAAAACTATATACAATTAAATTTAAACAAAACTCAGTGTCCACTTTCTTTTGCAACTGAGTAACACATACATATCGTGAATAATGGTTATGTACCATATTACATTTTGTTCTACAAAAGGTTCATAAGCATTTTTATTCTGGTTGATGGAAAATGATGAAAACCTCAGAATGTTTTATCATACTTTCTCCCAATTGCAATGAAATAATAACCAATTATGAGAAAGTGTAATGAAACAACATTCGTGTTGTGAAACAGATCAAAAAATCAAAATATTTCTACACTGGATATTTGGAGATATTTATATCAGAATGTTGGCATGCGCATTCAGATTCACTCACCATTCCTATTCTAACGTGGACCCATTGGAACATTATAACAAGCTATTCTGAATACCCATTACGTGGTCTGAATGTTATCTTTCATACCCCATCCAACCCCTTCTCCAAGAAGCGAAAACTGGTTGGCCGGCGTATGCAATAAAACTTTAATGTCGGCTTAAAAACGTTTTCGTATTATAAAATGAAAACGTTTAAGGTAATTTTAAACAGGTTATTGCATGTTTGCAGTAAAACGTGTTTTCAAAAATATTTAATTTCTCCTTTCATACTTTTTTATTGCCGAAATATCCGTTATAAAATTATGCTAATACAAGCTTTCCCATCGCCTAATGGAATTAAGGCGGGGTCACGTAATGCATTTTTTTCCACATGGACACGTGAGTCTGTGTTACGTGTTACTATTGTATTGTAGTTGTATTGATACTGACATTGAATGCAGGTGCGTTGATACTGACACTATTTGATTGCAGATTAGTTGGTAAGGACGATTTAATTGCAGATTCATTTATACTGACTCTGTTTAATTGCAGATTCGTTGATACTGACACTGTTTAATTGCAGATTCGTTGATACTCATAATATTTGATTTGCAGGTTTGTTGATACTGACACTATTTGAGTGCACGTGCGTTGATACTGACACTGTTTAATTGCAGATTCGTTGATACTGACACTATTTGATAGCAGGTTCGTTGATATGACACTATTTGAGTGCACGTGCATTGATACTGACACTGTTTAATTGCAGATTTGTTGATACTGACACTATTTGATAGCAGGTTTGTTGATACTGACACTATTTGAGTGCACGTGCGTTGATACTGACACTGTTTAATTGCAGATTCGTTGATACTGACACTATTTGATTGCAGGTTCGTTGATATGACACTATATGATTAAAAGTTCGTTGATACTGACACTGTTTGATTGCAGATTAGTTGATACTGGCACTATTTGATTGCAGGTTCGTTGATACTTGTTATGTTATGGCTATAGTCTTAACTGTGTTAATGTAGGACAATAAATAACTAAGAACGACCAACGTGTTCTAACTAATAATCTGTAATTACGATGTTATTCATTGAAATGTCAATAGAGAACTGACCAGCAGCAGTCGGTGTTCCAGACTGGAGTGCGTGGTCAGAGAGTGTCTGTTACAAGACGACACATGATAATACAACAATACTGACAATAATTGATTATAGGTCCGTTGATACTGACAATATTTGATTGCAGCTTCGTTGATACTGACGATATTTGATTGTAGGTCCGTTGATACTGATAATATGTAGCCCTACGGGACGTATGACATGCTTGGTACATTGAATAAAAAGGTCCGGACTTCGCGTTGTGATTTCCATAATTTATTGGTACATATAAAACAGTCCGAACAATTACACATTCATAATACGCTATAAACATCCTGTTATATATATATATATATACATCCGTTTCGTATTGTGGATTTCAGTACTTTCATTTGTCAACTACTTAAATAGTCCCTATTATTAAATGTCTTAGGTTCGCAAAGTATAATAGTATTTAGAAACATTCAAATGTCCAAATCCTAAAATTATTATGTAACGCTGAACAACTGCCCAACAATACTAGCTTCCATAGTATAGTTTAACTTATCCCACACCCTGTCTTAGACTACGGCGATCCATCACCGACTGACTATCCACTCCTGAACTCCTGAACCCCGGACTCTCTACTCTCCTAGAATTTCCATGCGCTCAGTATTATATTAGAAGATTCCCCAGACCACCATTCGGCAGTTAGTCATGGCGCACATATGGACATTGACCTGTGTAGCTACAGCGCCATGGTGATTGCATCAGTGTATGCATTAATTACCCACAAGACATTTCGGCAAATGATCTCCCCTAATATGGCAATACCTCTTAACTCCCAGACTTCATAGTTTTACACAAACTTCCAGAGAAACATGTCAACAATAATAGGTGTTCAGATGATTAACCACGGAGTTAGCTGACAGATTTTGGAAACTCCCATTGCATGATCATTTAAGATAGGGATTAACTAATTGTGTTACATTTATAAACTGCTATTAGATTAAGTACAATATTTGATTGTAGATCCGTTGATACTGACAATAATCAATTGTATTTCCGTTGATACTGACAATATTTGATTGCAGGTTCGTTGATACTGACAATAATTGATTGTAGGTCCGTTGATACTGACAATATTTGATTGCAGCTTCGTTGATACTGAAAATATTTGATTATAGGTCCGTTGATACTGACAATAATTGATTGCAGGTTCGTTGATACTGAACAATATTTGATTGTAGATCCATTGATACTGATAATAATTGATTGTAGGTCCGTTGATACTGACACTATTTGATTGCAGGTTCGTTGATACTGACAATAATTTATTGTAGGTCCGTTGATACTGACAATATCGTATTGCAGATCCGTGGATACAGACAATATTTGATTGTAGGTCCGTGGATGCTGACAATAATTGCTTGCAGGTTCGCTGATACTGACAATATTTGATTGTATGTCCGTTGATAATGACAATATTTGATTATAGGTCAGTTGATACTGACAATATTTGATTGTAGGTCCGTTGATACTGACAATAATTGGTTGTTGGTCCGTTGATACTGACACCATTTTATTGCAGGTTTGTTGATACTGACAATATTTGATTGTAGGTCCGTTTATTCTGACAATACTAGTATTTGATTGCAGGTCCGTTGGTATTGGCAATAATTGATTCTAGGTCCGTTGACATTAGAGTATTTGATTGCAGATTCGTTGATACTGACAATATTTAATTATAGGTCCGTTGATGCAGACAATAATTGATTGTAGGTCCGTTGATGCTGACACTATTTGATTGCAGGTTCGTTGATACTGACAATATTTGATTGTAGGTCCGTTGATACTGATAATAATTGATTGTAGGTTCGTTGATACTGACACAATTTGATTGCAGGTTCGTTGATACTGACAATAATTGATTATAGGTCCGTTGATACGGACAATATTTGATTGCAGATCCGTTGATTCTGACAATATTTGATTGTAGGTCCGTTGATAGTGACAATAATTGATTGCAGGTTTGCTAATACTGACAATATTTGATTGTAGGTCCGTTGATACTGACAATAACTGATCGTGGGTCCGTTGATACTGACCATATTTGATTGCGGGTCCGTTGATACTGACAATAATTAATTGTAGGTCTATTGATACTGACAATATTTGATTGTAGGTCCGTTGATACTGACAGTAATTGATTGTAGGTCCGTTGATACTGACAATAATTGATTGCAGGGTCGTTGATACTGACAATATTTGATTGTAGGTCCGTTTATACTGACAATATTTGATTGCAGGTTGGTTGATACTGACAATAATTGATTGTAGGTCCGTTGCTACTGACAATATTTGATTGAAGATTCGTTGATACTGATAATAATTGATTGTAGGTCCGTTGATACTGACATTAATTTATTGTAGGTCCGTTGATAATGACATTATTTGATTGCAAGTTCGTTGATACTGACAATATTTGATTGTAGGTCCGTTAATACTGACAATAATTGTTTGCAGGTTCTGTGGTACCGACACTATTTAATTCCAGGTTATTCGTTTAAATAGATAATGTTAAATTGCAGATTCTGTGTTACTGTTTGATTGTTAATAAGATAAAATTGATACTGTTTGATAGCAGAGTCATTGATAGTGATACTGTCTGGTTGCGGGTTCTTTATTAGTGTTCTTTAATACTGTTTGCTTGCAAACTCTTTGATAGTGATGGTCTTAGATCTGAGATACGTTGACAGTACTAGTAAGACGGTTTGATTACATGTTCGTCTATAGTAATACTGTTTGATTACATGATCGTCTATAGAAATACTGTTTGATTACAAGTTCGTCTATAGAAATACTGTTTGATTACATGTTCGTCTATAGAAATACTGTTTGATTACTTTTCCGTTTATAGTAATAGTGTTTGAATACATGTTCGTCTATAGTAATACCGTTTGATTACATGTTCGTCTATAGAAATACTGTTTGATTACTTTTCCGTTTATAGTAATACTGTTTGATTACATGTTTGTCTATATTAATACTGTGTGATTACATGTTTGTCTATATTAATACTATGTGATTACATGTTCGTCTATATTAATACTGTTTGATTACATGTTCGTCTATAGGAATGCTGTTTGATAACATGTCCGTTTGTAGTAATACTGTTTAATTACCTGTTCGTCTATAGTAATACTGTTTGATTACATGTTCGACTATAGTAATACTGTTTGATTACATGTCCGTCTATAGTAATACTGTTTGATTACATGTTCGTCTATAGTAATACTGTTTGATAACATGTCCGTCTATAGTAATACTGTTTGATTACATGTTCGTCTGTAGTAATACTGTTTGATTATATGTTCGTCTATAGAAATACTGTTTGATTACATGTTTGTCTATAGAAATACTGTTTGATTACATGTTTGTCTGTAGTAATACTGTTTGATTACATGTTCGTCTGTAGTAATACTGTTTGATTACATGTTCGTCTATAGAAATACTGTTTGATTACATGTTCGTCTGTAGTAATACGGTTTGATTACATGTCTGTAGTAATACTGTTTGATTACATGTTCGTCTGTAGTAATACTGTTTGATTACATGTTTGTCTGTAGTAATACTGTTTGATTACATGTCCGTCTGTAGTGATACTCTTTGATTACATGTTCGTTGATTACATGTCCGTCTGTAGTGATACTCTTTGATTACATGTCCGTCTGTAGTGATACTATTTGATTACATGTTTGTCTGTAGTAATACTGTTTGATTACATGTCCGTCTATAGTGATACTGTTTGATTACATGTTCGTCTGTAGTAATACTATTTGATTACATGTTCGTCTGTAGTAATACTGTTTGATTACATGTTTGTCTGTAGTAATACTGTTTGATTACATGTCCGTCTATAGTGATACTGTTTGATTACATGTTCGTCTGTAGTAATACTATTTGATTACATGTTCGTCTGTAGTAATACTGTTTGATTACGTGTTCGTCTGTAGTAATACTGTTTGATTACATGTTTGTCTGTAGTAATACTGTTTGATTACATGTTCGTCTATAGTAATACTGTTTGATTACATGTCCGTATATAGTGATATTGTTTGATTACATGTTCGTCTGTAGTAATACTATTTGATTACATGTTTGTCTGTAGTAATACTGTTTGAGTACATGTTCGTCTGTAGTAATACTGTTTGATTACATGTTTGTCTGTAGTAATACTGTTTGATTACATGTTAGTCTATAGTAATACTGTTTGATTACATGTCCGTCTATAGTGATACTGTTTGATTACATGTTCGTCTGTAGTAATACTATTTGATTACATGTTTGTCTGTAGTAATACTGTTTGATTACATGTTCGTCTGTAGTAATACTGTTTGATTACATGTTCGTCTGTAGTAATACTGTTTGATTACATGTTTGTCTGTAGTAATACTGTTTGATTACCTGTCCGTCTATAGTGATACTGTTTGATTACATGTTCGTCTATAGTGATACTGTTTGATTACATGTTTGTCTGTAGTACTACTGTTTGATTACATGTTCGTCTATAGTAATACTGTTTGATTACATGTTTGTCTGTAGTACTACTGTTTGATTACATGTTCGTCTATAGTAATACTGTTTGATTACATGTTCGTCTATAGTAATACTGTTTGATTACATGTTCGTCTATAGTAATACTGTTTGATTACATGTTTGTCTGCAGTACTACTGTTTGATTACATGTCCGTCTATAGTGATACTGTTTGATTACATGTTTGTCTGTAGTAATACTGTTTGATTACATGTCCGTCTATAGTGATACTGTTTGATTACATGTTCGTCTATAGTAATACTGTTTGATTACATGTTTGTCTGTAATAATACTGTTTGATTACATGTTCGTCTGTAGTAATACTGTTTGATTACATGTTTGTCTGTAGTAATACTGTTTGATTACATGTTCGTGTTTGATTACATGTTTGTCTGTAGTATTACTGTTTGATTACATGTTCGTCTATAGTAATACTGTTTGTTTACATGTTTGTCTGTAGTAATACTGTTTGATTACATGTTTGTCTGTAGTAATACTGTTTGATTACATGTTCGTCTATAGTAATACTGTTTGATTACATGTCCGTCTATAGTGATACTATTTGATTACATGTTCGTCTGTAGTAATACTGTTTGATTACATGTTCGTCTGTAGGAATACTGTTTGATTACATGTTCGTCTGTAGTAATACTGTTTGATTACATGTTCGTCTATAGTTATACTATTTGATTACATGTTCGTCTGTAGTAATACTGTTTGATTACATGTTCGTCTGTAGTAATACTATTTGATTACATGTTCGTCTATAGAAATACTGTTTGATTACATGTTTGTCTGTAGTAATACTGTTTGATTACATGTTCGTCTATAATGTTCGTCTATAGTAATACTCTTTGATAACATGTTCGTCTGTAGTAATACTGTTTGATTACATGTTCGTTTGTAGTAATACTGTTTGATTACATGTTCGTCTGTAGTTATACTATTTGATTACATGCCCGTCTATAGTAATACTATTTGATTACATGTCCGTCTGTAGTAATACTGTTTGATTACATGTCCGTCTATAGTAATACTGTTTGATTACATGTCCGTCTATAGTAATACTGTTTCATTACATGTTCGTCTGTAGTAATACTGTTTGATTACATGTCTGTCTATAGTAATACTGTTTGATTACATGTTCGTCTGTAGTAATACTGTTTGATTACATGTTCGTCTGTAGTAATACTGTTTGATTACATGTTCGTCTGTAGTAATACTGTTTGATTACATGTTCGTCTGTAGTAATACTGTTTGATTACATGTTCGTCTGTAGTATTACTGTTTGATTACATGTTCGTCTATATTAATACTGTTTGATTACATGTTCGTCTATAGTAATACTGTTTGATTACATGTTCGTCTATAGTAATACTGTTTGATTACATGTTCGTCTGTAGTAATACTCTTTGATTACATGTTCGTCTGTAGTAATACTGTTTGATTACATGTTCGTCTGTAGTAATACTGTTTGATTACATGTTCGTCTGTATTAATACTGTTTGATTACATGTTTGTCTGTAGTAATACTGTTTGATTACATGTTCGTCTGTAGTAATACTGTTTCATTACATGTTCGTCTGTAGTAATACTGTTTGATTACATGTTCGTCTGTAGTAATACGGTTTGATTACATGTTCGTCTATAGTGATACTCTTTGATTACATGTTCGTCTGTAGTAATACTGTTTGATTACATGTTCGTCTATAGTAATACTGTTTGATTACATGTTCGTCTGTAGTAATACTGCTTGATTACATGTTCGTCTGTAGTAATACTGTTTGATTACATGTTCGTCTGTAGTAATACTGTTTGATTACATGTTCGTCTGTAGTAATACTGTTTGATTAAATGTTCGTCTATAGAAATACTGTTTGATTACATGTTCGTCTGTAGAAATACTGTTTGATTACATGTTCGTCTGTAGTAAAACTGTTTGATTACATGTTTGTCTGTAGTAATACTGTTTGATTACATGTTCGTCTGTAGTAATACTGTTTGATTACATGTTTGTCTGTAGTAATACTGTTTGATTACATGTTCGTCTGTAGTAATACTGTTTGATTACATGTTTGTCTGTAGTAATACTGTTTGATTACATGGCCGTCTGTAGTGATACTCTTTGATTACATGTTCGTTGATTACATGTCCGTCTGTAGTGATACTCTTTGATTACATGTCCGTCTGTAGTGATACTATTTGATTACATGTTTGTCTGTAGTAATACTGTTTGATTACATGTCCGTCTATAGTGATACTGTTTGATTACATGTTCGTCTGTAGTAATACTATTTGATTACATGTTCGTCTGTAGTAATACTGTTTGATTACATGTTTGTCTGTAGTAATACTGTTTGATTACATGTTTGTCTGTAGTAATACTGTTTGATTACATGTTCGTCTATAGTAATACTGTTTGATTACATGTCCGTATATAGTGATATTGTTTGATTACATGTTCGTCTGTAGTAATACTATTTGATTACATGTTTGTCTGTAGTAATACTGTTTGAGTACATGTTCGTCTGTAGTAATACTGTTTGATTACATGTTTGTCTGTAGTAATACTGTTTGATTACATGTTAGTCTATAGTAATACTGTTTGATTACATGTCCGTCTATAGTGATACTGTTTGATTACATGTTCGTCTGTAGTAATACTATTTGATTACATGTTTGTCTGTAGTAATACTGTTTGATTACATGTTCGTCTGTAGTAATACTGTTTGATTACATGTTCGTCTGTAGTAATACTGTTTGATTACATGTTTGTCTGTAGTAATACTGTTTGATTACATATTCGTCTATAGAAATACTGTTTGATTACATGTTCGTCTTTAGTAATACTGTTTGATTACATGTTTGTCTGTAGAAATACTGTTTGATTACATGTTCGTCTGTAGAAATACTGTTTGATTACATGTTCGTCTGTAGTAATACTGTTTGATTACATGTTTGTCTGTAGTAATACTGTTTGATTACATGTTCGTCTGTAGTAATACTGTTTGATTACATGTTCGTCTGTAGTAATACTGTTTGATTACATGTTCGTCTATAGAAATACTGTTTGATTACATGTTTGTCTGTAGTAATACTGTTTGATTACATGTTTGTCTGTAGTAATACTGTTTGATTACATGTTCGTCTGTAGTAATACTGTTTGATTACATGTTCGTCTATAGAAATACTGTTTGATTACATGTTCGTCTGTAGTAATACTGTTTGATAACATCCGTCTGTAGTAATACTGTTTGATTACATGTTCGTCTATAGAAATACTGTTTGATTCCATGTTTGTCTGTAGTAATACTGTTTGATTACATGTTCGTCTGTAGTAATACTGTTTGATTACATGTTCGTCTATAGAAATAATGTTTGATTACATGTTCGTCTATAGAAATACTGTTTGATTACATGTTCGTCTGTAGTAATACTGTTTGATTACATGTTCGTCTATAGTAATACTGTTTGATTACATGTCCGTCTATAGTGATACTGTTTGATTACATGTTCGTCTGTATTAATACTGTTTGATTACATGTTCGTCTGTAGTAATACTGTTTGATTACATGTTCGTCTATAGTAATACTGTTTGATTACATGTTCGTCTATAGAAATACTGTTTGATTACATGTTCGTCTGTAGTAATAATGTTTGATTACATTTTCGTCTGTAGTAATACTATTTGATTACATGTTCGTCTAGAGAAATACTGTTTGATTACATGTTTGTCTGTAGTAATACTGTTTGATTACATGTTCGTCTATAGTAATACTGTTTAATTACATGTTCGTCTATAGAAATACTGTTTGATTACATGTTTGTCTATAGTAATACTCTTTGATTACATGTTCGTCTATAGTAATACTGTTTGATTACATGTCCGTCTGTAGTAATACTGTTTGATTACATGTTCGTCTGTAGTAATACTGTTTGATTACATGTTCGTCTGTAGTAATACTGTTTGATTACATGTTCGTCTGTAGTAATACTATTTGATTACATGTCCGTCTATAGTAATACTGTTTGATTACATGTTCGTCTATAGTAATACTGTTTGATTACATGTTCGTCTATAGTAATACTGTTTGATTACATGTTCGTCTATAGTAATACTATTTGATTACATGTCCGTCTATAGTTATACTCTTTGATAACATGTTCGTCTGTAGTAATACTGTTCGATTACATGTTCGTCTATAGTAATACTGTTTGATTACATGTTTGTCTATAGAAATACTGTTTGATTACATGTTCGTCTATAGTGATACTGTTTCATTACATGTTCGTCTATAGTAATACTGTTTGATTACATGTTTGTCTATAGAAATACTGTTTGATTACATGTCCGTCTATAGTGATACTGTTTGATTACATGTCCGTCTATATTAATATTTTTTGATTACATGTTCGTCTGTAGTAATACTGTTTGATTACATGTTCGTCTATAGTTATACTATTTGATTACATGTCCGTCTGAAGTAATACTGTTTGATTACATGTTCGTCTATATTAATATGGTTTGATTACATGTTTGTCTGTAGTAATACTGTTTGATTACATGTTCGTCTGTAGTAATACTGTTTGATTACATGTTTGTCTGTAGTAATACTGTTTGATTACATGTCCGTCTGTAGTGATACTCTTTGATTACATGTTCGTTGATTACATGTCCGTCTGTAGTGATACTCTTTGATTACATGTCCGTCTGTAGTGATACTATTTGATTACATGTTTGTCTGTAGTAATACTGTTTGATTACATGTCCGTCTATAGTGATACTGTTTGATTACATGTTCGTCTGTAGTAATACTATTTGATTACATGTTCGTCTGTAGTAATACTGTTTGATTACATATTTGTCTGTAGTAATACTGTTTGATTACATGTTTGTCTGTAGTAAAACTGTTTGATTACATGTTCGTCTATAGTAATACTCTTTGATTACATGTCCGTCTATAGTGATATTGTTTGATTACATGTTCGTCTGTAGTAATACTATTTGATTACATGTTTGTCTGTAGTAATACTGTTTGATTACATGTTCGTCTGTAGTAATACTGTTTGATTACATGTTTGTCTGTAGTAATACTGTTTGATTACATGTTCGTCTATAGTAATACTGTTTGATTACATGTCCGTCTATAGTGATACTGTTTGATTATATGTTCGTCTGTAGCAATTCTTTTTGATTACATGTTCGTCTGTAGTAATACTGTTTGATTACATGTTCGTCTGTAGTAATACTGTTTGATTACATGTTCGTCTGTAGTAATACTATTTGATTACATGTTTGTCTATAGTAATACTGTTTGATTACATGTTCGTCTGTAGTAATACTGTTTGATTACATGTTCATCTGTAGTAATACTGTTTGATTACATGTTCGTCTGTAGTAATACTGTTTGATTACATGTTCGTCTATAGAAATACTGTTTGATTACATGTTCGTCTGTAGAAATACTGTTTGATTACATGTTCGTCTGTAGAAATACTGTTTGATTACATGTTCGTCTGTAGAAATACTGTTTGATTACATGTTCGTCTATAGTAATACTGTTTGATTACATGTTCGTCTGTAGAAATACTGTTTGATTACATGTTTGTCTGTAGTAATACTGTTTGATTACATGTTCGTCTGTAGTAATACTGTTTGATTACATGTTCGTCTATAGAAATACTGTTTGATTACATGTTTGTCTGTAGTAATACTGTTGTCTGTAGTAATACTGTTTGATTACATGTTCGTCTGTAGTAATACTGTTTGATTACATGTTCGTCTATAGAAATACTGTTTGATTACATGTTTGTCTGTAGTAATACTGTTTGATTACATGTTCGTCTGTAGTAATACTGTTTGATTACATGTTCGGCTATAGTAATACTGTTTGATTACATGTTCGTCTATAGAAATACTGTTTGATTACATGTTCGTCTATAGAAATACTGTTTGATTACATGTTCGTCTATAATAATACTGTTTGATTACTTGTTCGTCTGTAGTAATACTATTTGATTACATGTTCGTCTATAGAAATACTGTTTGATTACATGTTCGTCTATAGAAATACTGTTTGATTACATGTTCGTCTGTAGTAATACTGTTTGATAACATCCGTCTGTAGTAATACTGTTTGATTACATGTTCGTCTGTAGTAATACTCTTTGATTACATGTTCGTCTATAGTAATACTGTTTGATTACATGTCCGTCTGTAGTAATACTGTTTGATTACATGTTCGTCTGTAGTAATACTGTTTGATTACATGTTCGTCTGTAGTAATACTATTTGATTACATGTCCGTCTTTAGTAATACTGTTTGATTACATGTTCGTCTATAGTAATACTGTTTGATTACATGTTCGTCTATAGTAATACTGTTTGATTACATGTTCGTCTATAGTAATACTATTTGATTACATGTCCGTCTATAGTAATACTCTTTGATAACATGTTCGTCTGTAGTAATACTGTTCGATTACATGTTCGTCTATAGTTATACTGTTTGATTACATGTTTGTCTATAGAAATACTGTTTGATTACATGTTCGTCTATAGTGATACTGTTTGATTACTTGTTCGTCTATAGTAATACTGTTTGATTACATGTTTGTCTATAGAAATACTGTTTGATTACATGTTCGTCTATAGTAATACTGTTTGATTACATGTCCGTCTATAGTGATACTGTTTGATTACATGTCCGTCTATATTAATATTTTTTTATTACATGTTCGTCTGTAGTAATACTGTTTGATTACATGTTCGTCTATAGTTATACTATTTGATTACATGTCCGTCTGTAGTAATACTGTTTGATTACATGTTCGTCTATATTAATATGGTTTGATTACATGTTCGTCTATAGTAATACTGTTTGATTACATGTCCGTCTATATTAATATTGTTTGATTACATGTAGTAATACTGTTTGATTACATGTTCGTCTATAGTAATACTCTTTGATTACATGTCCGTTTGTAGTAATACTGTTTGATTACTTTTCCGTTGATAGTAATAGTATTTGAATACATGTTCGTCTATAGTAATACCGTTTGATTACATGTCCGTTTATAGTAATACTGTGTGTTTGCAGGTGCGTTGACAGTGACACTGTTTGTGAGCTTTATAGGTGCCAAATATAATAAAGTGAAGTGTGTCGCTACAGGATCCATCGTCATGGCCATTGGATCGTTTATTTTCATCATACCACATCTTGTAGAAACGTACAACTATCGAAGTATGTGTTTATTAAGCTTCAGTCAGATTGACAATTCTAAGCACGTCAAACAATATATATAAATTATCAACCAAACAGTGCTTAAACCAACACATTTATATCGAGCGCTTTCGGCTTTTATCGCCTCCTTCAGGATACATACATACAGTTTCAAAAACAAACATATACATTTCGGAAATAAAAAGTTTAATACTGTAAACGTGCGCTTTATGCGCCCATGCCAGTATTGAAATAACACATTTGTAAGGTGGTAACAGTGTATATAAAAAAGTATGAAAGGAGATATCTGGAAATCGTCGAACACGATAAATACAAACAATACTGCAGTCTCGATTTGATTGAGACTGTTCATGAACGGTAGCGAAAAGTACTTGTTACCATTCACGCCCTCTAGCCCCGGGTTGAGCAGAAATCAATATTTAAAATGCCAATAGTCCAGACATTTTAGCCATCCCAAAGATGTCGAAAGCACACGGAAACAAAACAGAACGGAACATTTAAAATATAAACTCAAGTTACAGACTGACGCAATACACCATTTGTGGTGACCTATCACCCAAGTCTGCCCAACACAAGAAAAATTATAACCAAACACTGGCCCACGATTGAGCTGTCAGATCGTCTCAAACAGGTTTTTCCACAAAAAAGGCTTCGTGACATTCTGGTACGGGCCAAACTCAAACCGAACCGAGCGGATGACGAGATTGGCCAATCAGGCGCATGTGGTACATCCAGATGTGTGACATGCAAGGTTATGCCGCACGCCGAATATTTCCACCAGTTTACCAGTTGATCAAAGTTCGCCAAATCAAAGAATAAACAAAAGTATGCGTTCTAACATGCAGCAAATGCAAAAAAACAGTATGTCGGCGAAACTGATATGCCTTTAAACCAACGCATGAACCGCCATAGGTCAGATATAAACACGCGACTATTTACTCGCTCACTAATGGCAGAACACATTAGCTCTGAAGGTCTATGTTTTGAAGATACGACTTTACACTGTATTGACCACAACATCCAATGGTCTGACATTGAAAGGAAAACTCGGTAAATCTATTAAATCCGACGACTCAATACTCTTCAACCATTTGGAATCAAAAAGGGATACTAACTGTAGGCCTACATACATATGCCGTCAGGTTTATTTCCCGAAACTTTACACTCATGTTAAATACGATGCTTTATACTTCTTTCTCATTGCGTGCACACCAATAATTAACTTCGCAGCGTTGATCTATTTCTCTAAAAACAGTTTACTTTACCTGTAAGATTGGCTTTTTGCGTGTTCACCCAAGCTATCATTTTTTACGAGATTATACACTCCTGTCGAATACGATACATTTATCGTTGGATGTACAGACATATTTATCGGTGTGACCAGATATTCTTTTCTAAACTTTGCTATAACTTGTACACACCATAACACCATAACGCATACAATAAAGGTGTATAAGAACTAGTGTTTTTAGAACATATTTCTGTTTCTCCTAGATATTATACGTTTTAAAATGTCAGTGTACTTTAACATAATCATTGAATCAGAAGCCATTTATTTTTACAAACTTTAATAACGGTGGTAAAGCTTGTTTCCCGAAACTATACACTCCTGTTAAATACTATACTTTATACTTATTTCTCATTGCGTACACACCAGTAATTAACTACTAGCAATTAACTTAGCGGCATTGATCTATTTTATTTCTATTTTTGATCTAAAAAATAAAACATATAACTTACTTTACACAGAAGATGGCTGCCGTGACATTAAAATTACAATATCTTGGCTTCTGCATTAGCTAGGACATTACTTTTGATGTCTATGGATAGGTTTCTTGAGTAAAGGAAGCCAGTTCTAACTTCACCTTACTTATAAGTTAAATACAAATATCCAAGATGGCTGCCATGACATTAAAATGACAATATCTTGGCTTCTGCAAAATGGGCGATAAAAAGCCAAAACCATTAACATGAATAAAAATAATGTTTACAAGCAGCTGTGCACCTTTTGGAAAAAAGAGTGTTGCCGAGATGCTTACAAAAACATATTAGGGTTTATATTGGCTTCTAATGGACGTATCAGGTAACGAGACCAATAGCACGTCATCTGGTTACTAGTGACCTGAATATCATCGCCAAGATCTTCATCAGTAGACTCAGCATCATATTTTGTCCAACTAGGTTGGCAGTTGCTTGACATGGTGCGTTGACAGAAAACAGTGCAGTGTAACAACCACATCTCGCAGCTGAGCAGTGTTGCTCAGATGCACAACCGATCTTATCATCTTAAGGATATCAGTTTAGCTCTGGCGGTATATCTGATTGCATTGTTACAGGAGAGAGGGAGAGGCTTCAAATTTGACCAGTTGTTTTTAGAAATTGGCCAATAAAGTCTTGACCTGTACCATTTGACGGTCCATTAATTAACCACATGACGTCTTAACCATCGATTACTGACTTCATGCTTTGCTAAGGTTCAAGATGAGTGTTCAACCTGAATTGTGTGTTTTTCAGTGTGGATTCTGTTTTTGTCATTCTCATATCACCACTGTCTTCAAACATTGATGTGAGTAAAGGCGCTCGTTTATTGTTGAAAACATTCTGCAGATATGTCGCGCGAGACCGTTATTTTGTGGATTTTATTTTTGTTATTCTCATATCACCACTGTTTTCAAACACTGATGTGAGTATAGGCGCAATTTTATTGTTAAAAACATTCTGCAGATATGTCGCGCTTGACCGTTAATACCGTAACTCTAGACTATATTAATTGGATGTCAACAATTGTATCAGATCCAGACTTGACAGCTTTTTTGCTCACAGCCGTGTTGGTTCAAGGCCCGTTGAATCCTTCAGGCCAACTCGCTTCACATGTAGTTATCTGTTCCTTACTAACAGCGACTGCATTATCAACATTTACTGTTTCCGGACTAATTCTCCCAGAGACGATGTTTATAATGTCGACTGGGTATTCATCAGGATTTAGTGGGTTAAAGCAGGTATTTAGATTCTCCCGAATTTTCTCTATATCCTGTGTATGTGATTTCATACGAACTGCATTTTTTCTTTATGTTTTGTCTTGAACTGGTATGTAACGATGTTAAGGATTTCAATTATCGAAATCAAGTTATTACAAGTAAACTCTTTCAACAAGGTTTTCTTTATTATAAAATAGATATATCTAAACGTTCTATCGCCACAACGAAACCTACTGGAGAAGTAAAACACCAACCTTAAAACTTTTCTGCAACTAGGAATATCACAACCTTTATTCTAGAGAGATGTTATATATAAACTTCGGAAATTACAGAGGTGTAACGGATTTTCTGACCACTTTACAACATTTATCAGGAAATTCGTCAGAAAAGGATAAGACACTTTAGTATTACAATGCACTTCATGCTTTGTGATTGAACCCTCTACAGTCAGTCACTAAGCTTCACTTGTCTATTGTGCGATGACCGGACAACCTCATGGGACCCCATGATTGCCCCTTCTGAAAGCCTGAAAGGGGAGGCTGGTGCATGAACTTTCATCCTTCGGGTTTTGTGGTCGGTACGATTGGTTTTCTCTCTGGCTGCAATTGCTATGTTTGGTCAGTAATACATTATGAAGTGTTTCTAATTATGTTTCATATAGTTTTACCATGTACTGTTATTTACACTGTCTTGTCAATTTGAGCGCCGAAGACAGGATAATAGCAAGGTTGTGTACACTTAAAATCGATTTAAGCTAACCAGTGAGTCATATTGCCTACTGACCGTTCCCAGTCGGTTACCTGTCTTCACTACTCTTTTTTTTGTGTATCTTCCTTTTTGTTGTATAGTTTATTTGCTCTTTGTTTGTGGTACAGTGCGGACCTACGGTGCCATTTCGTTTGAGTGCTGTAATTTTCTATAGGAGCATGTTTCTCATGTCTGTAACCAGCAGCGATTTTGTTCTAACATCTCTTATATCGGCTTCGTTTTGATGCGCCGTCTACATACATAGACATAATGCCCATCTGTTCAGAGCCGATGGATTGAGTGTAATAGCAACAAACCCCAGTACCATACCGCTTACATGTTATATTGGTAAACATATCTGACCATATAGCTGTAGTGTTAGTTATAGTAGTCATCATAGTGTCTGGACCATATCTGTAAGTGGCGTATACATTTATTTGTTTGCATGTGTTGTTTTAAGGCAGCCATCTAGATAACTAAAAAATGAGATATAGGGTCCTATAGAAACCACAGCGTCCGAGCGCAAAGACATCGTAGATCCGCACTGTACTGCAAACAAGGACTTGAAAATACAATGAAAGAGACAAAAAAACAAAAATACAACAGAAAGGGTGGTGAAGACAGGGTTACCGACTTGGAACGGTCAGTAGGCAATAAGGCCCACTGGTAAGCTTGAATCGATTTTATATGCGCACAATCCTCGCTATTATCCTGTCTTCAGCGCCCAAATAGACTAGACAGTGTAAACAAAATTACATTCCATCAAAAGGAATTCTCTAACAATAAAAAAAGGTATGATAATGGACCTTTGGAAACGGCCGAGCACGACACATACGAAATATTGCAGTCTCGGTTTGATTGAGACTGTTCATGAGCGGTAGTGAAATATGCTGGCTACCGCTCACGCCCTCTAGCCCCGGGTTGAGCAGAACTCAATATTCATAAAATCAACAGTACAAAATTTTAACCATCTCAAAGATGGCATGCATACGGCGGTGGACATGGAGTTATTTGCTTCCCCATGTCGTACGGCGTCCACATCCTGAGAAACTAACTAAACAAACACATACAAAATAATAAAACATCTCAGGATGTATCCAGAATCGTACTGAACAACCATAGTAATTGCAGCTAAAGAGAAAACCAATCTAGGGTACGACCAGAAAACCCGAGGGACGAAAGCTCATGCACCCACCTCCCTTAGTTGGGGTTTCAGTAGGTATAATCATAGAGTCCCAAGAGGTAGCCCAGTCATCGCACAAGTGAAAAGTGAAGCGTAATGACTGAATGTAGAGGGGTCAATCACTAAACATGCAGTGCGCTGTAAAACCAAAGGGTTATATCCTTTTCTGACGAACTTCCTGATTAAATGTGTAAAGCGGTCAGGAAACCCGTCAGACCTCTTTAACTTTCGAAGTTTATAGACCACATCTCCATAAAATGAGGGTTGTGATATGCCTAGTCGCAGAAGTGTCTTAAGGTTGGTGTTGTACAACAGCTTAATTAAAAAGTTGATTCACCAAGATGATCCATAAATCCTAGTCATAGACAAAAGCAGTGTCCAATCTGATCTAGAATTCAATATATTGTCATGTTAATGTCACGGCAGCCATCTTTCTTGGCAGCCATCCTAAATATTTGTATTTAACTTATACATAATAATAGTAATAGCCCATTGAATGTCAGAAATGGATTCCTTGGCCCAAAAAACCTATCCATAGATACAAAAATGAATGTCCTAGATAATGCAGAAGCGAAGATATTGTAGTTTCACGGCAGCCATCTTGGCAGCCATCTTGGATATTTGTTTTTATCTAATAGGTAAGGTGTAGTCAGGAATAGATTCTTTAACCCCAAAAGCCTATGTATAGACAACAAAATGATTGTTCTAGCTAATGCAGATTGCCATTTTAATGTCACGGCAGTCATCTTGGCGGTCAACTTGGATATTTCAATTTCCTCAAGGATGCCAATGTGGCATCATTCAGATTCAGAATCAGCATACCTTATATATATATATCAAAACCATCAAAAACATTGTGTGGACGATACTTTTGGGTTTTGTCGTCTACTGCCGGACTATTGGAAGGTTTTTATATGAAGAACGTTTGTCTCATACATATACTCTGTTACCACCTTACAGCTGTGTTATGTCAATACTGGCATGGGCATATAAAGCGCACGTTTATAGTATTAATTGGTTCATGCGTTTGTTTTTGTAACTTTATTTATGTATCCTGAAGAATGCGACAAAAGCCGAAAGCGCTCGATATACATTTGTTGGTTTAAGTACTCTTTTATTGATAATTTGTCTTACGTGTATCTTTTAAATATATATCTTCCCGGAATCCTCCGTGATCCAGTGCTTCAGAAAGAGTCTTGTAATATGTATACTATTCTTTACCGTATATATATATAAATTTATTTATTTATTTATTAATTTATGGCAGGGAAAATTATGCATCGAACGAAAAACAATTTCCAAACCCTAGCCCAAAAAAAGGTGCATAAACAATAGATACAAAGTAAATATGGTATGGAACATTATTTTTCTACGAATCAGTAGTGTTATTAGTACTTGTCCTTAGGGACCAACGAGTCTAATATAGGTGGCTTTGAAGTAAAATATCGCTTAAGCCGGTGCTACGGAGCGTGAGATGTGTTGCTTCCTACATTACCTCTCATGAACAGACTCAATAAACCCGAGTCTGCTGCTTTATTCTCTTAATTGTGTTTGTTGCTCACAAAGAATCACCTTTATCAGTATTTATTACAACTTATATATACAAATATTAATCCTTTTAATTGTAGATAAATAGGAGTGTGTCGTAGATAATGGCTAATACAGATAAGAACTTAAAATATGCCTTTACACACAGGGTCATCAGGACCATCAGGTCCCTCGGACACGTGTGGGGGCTCGGCAGGAGGCGACCAACCCCCATGTGACAGTGACGGATCAAAGTATGTGGGCGTGTTTATGGCGTCACAGATTGTGCACGGTTTAGGTTTGTCGCCTATGTTTACACTGGGTACGGTACATCTGGTCGAGAGCTCCACACCACACATGGGGGCATTCTACATAGGTAGGAAACCAATATGAATCAATAGCTTATCTGAGCAATGTAGATAACTCTATTAAATAAATCAAGAGATGAATTTAGATATTTAAAGGGACACCCGGCAATCTTGATATTTGAAAAACTCACGGCGTCCCGTCAGTTTTCTGTTAACTTGCATTTGTTCAATCATCAATATTAATTGTTAGAATAGTTTAAAGCAAATTGATTTTACATATTACTAACTTTTTATAATACTGCACCAATAATATATTTTAAAAAAAAAGGTAAAATAATGAAGAAAATTGAAATCTCAAATGTTTATTTAATTATATGCTCAAAATGACTCAGGATAACTAAATCGATGAGCAAATTTCAAATATTTGGATAAAACTCATGATTGCCATGTGTCCATTTAAACCAGGAGATGATTTTGTGGTTTTAAATCTGGAGATAGCTTCTTTGTTAATGTTACTTGGCGAAGGATGACTTTATCAAAAGTAGATATAAACATCGAACAGGAAAAGTTGCATTCAATGACGACAGTCAACCACAAACACAAACAGCAACGAAGAACAACTTAAATATGAATAAAAGGCAAGATAAGACATCACAAACACAAAAGGGTTGACAATAGGGCTACCGCCAGTGGCAAAAACAAATCCGGGGGGTTTAAACCAGGTTCTAGGGTGCACCAGACCTCACTCTTACCTTACTGTCATCCCAATAAAACGGGACAGTGTAAATAAAGATATCCCCGCACAGTTATAATATCTAACAGACAAGGCAGCATTAATAGACACTATAAGCAAAACCCATAAATGATCATGTATATATAATATAAAAAATAAAAGCCCAGAAAGCCACAAAGCAAGTACACCTCAATGACTTGGCAGAAACCAGAGAAACAAGAGAACAAAGACAAGACAAGATTAAAGACAAACATCAAACGCTACCGTCTTATAAGGATTTAGGTAGACGTCATCATATGGTCCATAATCTGTCCGGCCATCGCACAATCAAAGAGGAAATCGTAGTGGCGAACTGGAAATCGGTCAACCACTTAACATGCAGTACGATCGGGTCATACTCTCTCTTGATAAGTTTTTAACAAGTTTAATAAAGACTGTATGACAATGATTATGACCAAGGATCATACGAAGTTTGTAAATCACATCACCATAGAAGTCAGGTTGTGATAGTCCTTGTCGCAGAAAAATTCTTAAATTACTTTTATATTTTAAAAATAGATCAGGGTTACGATAATAAAATTTTGCAAAGGTTTTTCGAAATTTATATTAACGGTAGCCCGTCTGGAATAGCTTTTCAGTTATACCATTTTACGAATATTAAAGTCCTCAACACGACTACAAGCTCTAGAGAAACGAATAAGTCGAGAAACATGGACCCCATAAGAAGGAGCCTGGAGAACATCCCCATCTAAATGGGGATGAACATCCCCATCTAAATGGGGATAATTAACAATATCAAACTCAATATCGTCTCTCTTGTCTCAAATGTTAGCTTGTTGAGTGGAAGTTCCTTAGGATAAATATTATCATTACGTGGTTCGAGTATTAACTTTCATATAAGCAAACCCCTTCTCCAAGAATCATAAACGAAGTTGGCTAGGATATGAAATAAAAACTTAAATTCGGCTTAAAAGTGTATATATTGTATAATGAAAACATTGCATAGGTAATTTTAAACAGGTCATCGCATTTTTTTTCAATAAAAATGTTTTTAAACGTGTTTTATTGTCGAACTATCCGTTATAAAATCCTGTTAATATAAGCTTACCTTCGCTTAATGGAATTAAGGCGTGACCACGTAATGTAACAATTAATGACTTAATTAATTAATAGCGAAGACGCAAACTAGTATATTATTTTGGTTTCTGAAACACTTAGAAAAGGGTGGAAAAAATATCAAAATCGGATAGCAAAGACTTTTATTTAAAGGTTGTCATATATCGAATATGGAAAACGCCATTTTGCGAACTATGACGTCATAGTTTTAAATTACTTTGTAACTATCATTTAAACAAAGAAAATCCCTCAAATGAATGCATAATTATTAACTGATATTAAACTTTAGTAAATGTGTTTTTAATACAGCTGCTGTGCTTTTCTTTCCTATAAATCATTAAATTATCATATTCAGAAATATTCCACGTGTCTGTTTCACTCATAGTTCTCAAAATGGTACTTCCATTTATCCATTTCATAAGAACTTTCTAACGGAAATCAGTTTATCAATTTATCATCCGATTTTGATACCTGCTTTTACCATTTTCCCAAGTTTTTTAGACCATAAGCTTGTTTTACTGTATACCATGTATACCAAAATACCTTTTTAATCCGGAGATGACGTCCTCAGTGTAAATCAGTTGATGACTTTTTCAATTTAAATCAGCAGATGACTCATCATTTTAGATATAGTTTAGTTTATTTCAATATCCAATAGGCACTAAGGCCCGTGTGGTACAAGTATATACATGGCAATAACATGACAGACGATATAACAGAATGGTACAAATGCATAGTAAAGTTAGAAATTTTACACATTCAAGTTCATGTGTATCTATCGGAGAAGGTGATATAATTTTGAGTGAATACTGTTTTTCTATACAACAAAATGCATATATAAATAGTACAATTATATAATTCTAACAATAATGCATATTACCTATTTGGAAAAAGGTACTCATTTCTTTTATTAAAAACCTTATAAATAAAAATAGATAGATTTCTTATTTACTTTTACATGTAGAATTCAACAGCGAAATGAGCTTTTGCATATTCGGCCGCATGGAATAATACGTTTGAATATATTGTTTTCTTATGTTTGCATATAACATATATACTAAAATAAAATGAATTCATCTTCTAAAGACTGGCACAATTTACATTTCCTATCATTAACCGGTGTTCTATTTGGTTTGCTCCAACGTCCAGCTTCTATCTCAAGTCTGTGTGACGAAACGCGAAGTTTAGTTATAGCTTGCCTATATTTCGATATAATACACATATTTAGGTAGGGTTAAAATCTAAAATTATCTATACATGCCACAAGCTCAACCATCACAATCAACGTGTGGTTGTATTTGTTTTCTCTCTGGTTCAATCGGTAATGCTATGTTTACAATAATGTTTCATTTTGTGACTAATTAGTATGATCAGTATTTAAAAACAAACAGGAGAGATGACGTCATCCAGATTTAAATCAAACAAACTTAATTATTGAGAGTTCTGAAAACTAAAAATGGTGAAAGAATTGTCAAAATCGGACAACCTGATAAACAAAATAGATATGTTCATTTGAAGGTTGTTCTAAAACGGATACGGAAGTCACAATTTTGAGAACTATGACGTCATAGTTCCTAATTACCATATTTTGCCTTATTGATAAATACCATTTAAAGCAAAGAAAATCACTACAAATGGATAAACATTATTTAAAAAGCAAACATGTGTATATATACTGTACATGTAAACTTAATCACTACCATCACTGTATATCTGTGTTATATCCACAACCATCACTGTATATCTGTGTTATATCCGCAACCATCACTGTATATCTGTGTTATATCCACAACCATCACTGTATATCTATGTTATATCCACAACCATCGCTGTATATCTGTGTTATATCCACAACCATCACTGTATATCTGTGTTATATCCACAACCATCACTGTATATCTGTGTTATATCCACAACCACCACTGTATATCTGTGTTATATCCACAACCATCACTGTATATCTGTGTTATAACCACAACCATCACTGTATATCTGTGTTATATCCACAAGGTCTGTGTTACGCTGCTGTCGCCGTTGGTGTAGCAACGGGGTTCTTTGTAGGCGGACAGTTTTTGGAGAAGTGGTTTGTAGACTTCGACAGGGTGGACCAAGACGCGTAAGTCTTGTCTTATATCTTATAAGCTGAAATAAAATAACTCGTACATTTAACCCTTAACCCGCTACGTATGTATAATGGACTGATCTTTCTTTGAATTAAGACCATTCCATTTATATGACAAAGGGGAAATTTGGAGGAAATGACTGATCAGCAGCCGGACATTGTATATCATAATCAGCATGCTCGTTACTCGTTACTCTCGGGCCATATCTGGGTTTACAATGGACGCAAATGCTATTATAGTCGTGCTTAGCGGGTTAAGGGTTAAATAAGAAATTTACTGCAAACATCGGCTCACTAGTATCTAACTCTACAAATGATTACTACTGGCAACATACACATTTAATTCTTGTTCAAATTGTCCTGATCTCCTTTTGGTAGGGAACTCAACCGATTCACTCTAGTCCCAATTTCCTATAATAACTTGTCATAATTTGTAATTTGGCAGCAAACACTTACGCGTTAGTACCAATTTGTACCGGCAGCAAATACTATCGATTCAACGATAATATCAATTCTCGTCGGTAGCATTATTAATGTTTCATTGGCAGCAATTAAAACACTTCTGATGACACATTGTCTTAATTGTTATGTCGACAAAGGCTACAGATGACGAGTTATATATGTTTATATCAGCAATCAACACTAAATAAGTAAATAATCATGTATTCATTAAAGTTTATCTCTTGTTTGTGTTTGTTGCTTCCAACGGATCCCCTTTACCATTATCTCTTGTTTGTGTTTGTTGCCTCCAAGGGATCCATCCCCTTTTCAGTATGTATTAACATTCACACTAGCGTTTGTTTAGTGCTGTGTGGCGGCCGTAAAAATTTGCCCCGACTACAAATCAGTAGTGTTATTACTTACTGTTCTTTGAGGTCATCAATCCTAATATTTGTGGCTTTAAAGTAGAATATCGCTTAAGCCGGTGCTAGGAGGCGTGAGAGGTGTTGCACTTAACATTACCTCTCATGAACAGACTCAATAAAACCGAGTCTGCTACTTTTATCTCTTGTTTGTGTTTGTTGCTTCCAAAGGATCCCCTTTTCAGTAGTTATTACCTAATGATATTGCTTTATTCGATTTTAACCACGGCGAGCATTGACGCGAATCATGAGACCACGTGCCATCATAAAAATAGATGAATGTGAGAGGGAAATGGCAATTGTTTATTGAAACGAATCTGAGGGATAATACGGCAAATTGTTCATTGAGACGAATCTGAGGGATATAGCAAATTGTTTATTGAGACGAATGTGAGGGATATGGCAAATTGTTTATTGAGACGAATCTGAGGGATATGGCAAATTGTTTATTGAGACGAATCTGAGTGAAATGGCATATTGTTTACTGAAACGAATCTGAGTGATATGGCAAATTGTTTACTGAAACGAATCTGAGGGATAATATGGCAAATTGTTTATTGAGACGAATCTGAGGCATATGGCAAATTGTTTATTGAGACGAATCTGAGGGATAATATGGCAACTTGTCTATTGAGACGAATGTGAAGTATATGGCAAATTATTTATAATTGAAACATAACGTGTCTCCCATTTCAGGTTAGGTTTTGATACGATGGATACACGATGGGTGGGGGCGTGGTGGCTGGGATTTGTCTTCACAACCATACTGTTCGTCATCATGGCTATACTCTTATTTGGATACCCAAAATATATGCCGGGTGAATATAGTTTGCGTTTTATTATCTCTTGTAACTAACTCATTCGTTATTATATTTATGGCGATTTACCCCAAATTCACACCTGTTTACATACCAGATGGTGTACTAACAGGTTATGCCTTTGTTGCCATGTGTCATTTATTTAATCAAAGGTAAAAGATGATCAAAATGATCCTATAGAAATCACAACACTCAAACGCATATGTACCTTAGATACAGACGACTGCACAACAAACACAATCGAATGAGCAAGTGAAATGGTCAACACTAGTTGGAATTACATGAAATGTCGTTGTTTGTTTTCTACCACGAGTCATAAAAACTAGTTTTACAAATGCTTGTCTATAGAAATACGCAATGTATGTTCGTCTGACGTGAATTTCGGATTTGCTATTCAAAGTGCGTTTATTCCAATATGTTCAAATAAACCTTTTCCCGTCGTATATAAACTATCGCATTTGTATCGCATTAAATAATTTCATGCAAGATACTCTATATCTTCAAATCGAGATTATATATCTAATAGAAACAAAAACTAGTGGTAAACTGACATATTATGCAAATTTATAGTGCAGTGGAAGATTAATATTTAACAGGGGGTTACTTGGGGATAGCGATGTCAATGACCACATAGCTCTCGTGTTTGATGATGGTACTGATGTCCTGCAAGTTCGATGCGCTCTATTTTTAAATAAAAAACAATTATAAAACATTATTATAAGGCATGCCACCAGCTGGTCTCCTCGCTTTGCATACTAAATACGCGTTTTTTTACGCGGTGACAGATTAATAGGGGCCGACTTTGGGATCGCGTGGTCAATGACCAAGAATCCCTCGTGTTATGTTTGGTGATTTAAAAAAATTATATCAAATTATAACGCATGCCAGCAGCTTGTCTACTCGGTTTGCATACTACTTACGCTCCTGATTTCACATGTAACACGTCGAAACAATAGTAGCATTATTAGTAAAAATACAAACCCTATTGCTCAATATTTTGATAAGTTTGATCGAATTGAATAATATTTCAAATAAAGTTATAAAGCTTTATCCTTCAGACAATTTAAACGCAGCTGAGATCGAGGCTGGCCTGCAGAAGGAAAAGGACGCCACATGTGGACAGCTGGTACTCGATATACTAAAGGGCTTAATAAAAGCAATATGGAAACTAGTGAGTACCAACTCAGTATTATATATTATACTTGTCTGGCTTATGGCATCTTATATTTATATATACTGATGATATAATACATATATTTATAATGTGAACAAAACAGGATGTTATGTGTGTTTTTCATTTCAAGCAATGAATATATGTCATTATATTTAATGTAAGGATAAACATAGAAATAATAACATTTTAAAGGACAGTCAACAGGTCTATATTAATATAAAATACACGCAGAGAGAGAGAGAGAGAGAGAGAGAGAGAGAGAGAATCATGGGAACTAACACATTACAAATAGCTGGCACAATATATACCTCCGTCCACAACAGGTGAAGAACCCAATGTTTGTCTTCATCACCCTTGCCGGCTGTGCAGAGGCTTTGCTTATATTTGGACTTAGCGCCTTTTCTTTCAAGTATCTTACCGAAATGTACAATTTGGGCTTCGACGACGCCGGTCTGCTTTTAGGTAAGCAAAACAGTCTTATACTTTTGATATCGTTATAGATGCACATTACATAGTTATAAAGAACATAAACTTATTATTTAAAATAAAAAATAGTTTTCAAAAGAGCGTATTAAAAGAAGGGTATATGCATTTATTTGTTTATGCATGGGCTTGAGTGCTCAATCAAATATATACATCTTATAAATTACGAAAATGCAAAAATGTACATTACTTGTTTAAAACCATATTCACATATTTTCTGCTTTCAACAGGAAGTCTAATCGTGGTCGGTTCACTCGGAATGATTTTTGGTGGATTGCTCATCCGTATATTCCGACTGGAGATTGTGGGAATGCTGCGGCTGTGCATGACAGTCACGGTGGTTGCCTGTATAGTTGGGGTTGCCTTTATAGCCAAGTGTCCAGAGGTGCAGTTAGCCGGACACCAGCTCACGTATCCACAAGACAGGTAGCAAAACGAAAGACATTCTAAATAAATCTTTGTTTAAAACATATATTATCCTTTTATAACTGTGCATATTCAATTTGAACAAATGAACTGTTTAAAAGCATTCGCCCTTAACAATAATGCACTTTTTGAATGAGATATCCACGACCGGAAAGCCGCAGAGTAGTCTCCCCTTGGTACAGATGTACCGCACTGCCAACGGCGCTTCTCGAGTCATAACGAAGCGAGCATCTTTATTAGCTTGGAAACAGAAAAAAGTCACACGGTCTAAGATCCGGCGAGTATTATGGGTGTTGAAGCTGTATAACATGTTCATCTCGGAGAAATTGCAGTACTATAGCACTTTTATGGGAAGATGCATTGTCATGTATGAGATGTATGCCCTTTAATCCAGTCTTTAGACGAAGTTTAACATAGTGATTTTTCAAGACCTTGTCCCTATAAAACCTTCCCGTATCAGATTTTCCTGGAGCACTAGGTATCTGCACAACTGAATCCTTTGAATTGAAGAAAATAGTGTAGAGAACCTTCTTCGCACTGTTTGTCCTTTTAACAATTACGGGTCTTTCTTGCCATTTTCCCAGCCATTGTCTAATCCGTCGTTTTGGTTTAAAATAATATATAGAGATATCGTTTATTCAGAATTTCCAATAGGCCTTGAGACCTGTGAGGATACAACATGATATACATAATTACAATTGATACAAATATTTGTTAACAATTGTTTAAAATAATATATCCATGCCTCATCAACTGTTATGAGCTCATTTAACCTCCTTTCATTTGCAGTTCCATATTGTTTCAAGAGTTCTTTACAACATTTCAGTCGTTGTGCCCTTTTCTCTTTGGTCAATAGAAGGGGTACCCACCGTACACATACCTTGTATTATTTTAAACGCTTCGTTAAAATCTCATGAACACTTCCCGTTGATATGTTTAACCACATGTAAACTGTGGCTTTGAAACAGAAGAATTCCCATAAATGCGTTTAACTTCAAGAACGATTTGTTTCCCAGATATATTTAAAGCGCAATGCATTTTTATATAAGTCCTTATTTCCGCCTTTTCCACCGGTTTAACCCATGTTACATAAGTGTATATGAGTAAGCTCTATTCAAAATTGTATAACACTATAATCCCTTGACAAATTGTGATAACATGTTCAGTATACATTGCTACTGAAATTACCTGCAAAAGCACGTAAAAATCATGCATGTGTCAGACTTAATTTCTTCGAAAGCGCATCAGTCTCAAAACTGTTTGAATGCCCCACATATCTGCTTTGAAGTGTGTTAAACAAACTGTTTGAATGCACCTCATATCTGCTTTGAAGTGTGTTAAACAAACTGTTTGAGTTTTAGGGTATGCTTTTGAAAACATAATACCATACAAAACATACCCCCCCCCCCCCCCCACCCCCCAACCCCCCACATGGACTGTTCTAATAGTGAACCAGTGCACACCGTGTACTATGCAACCAGATGATGGTTTTCATTTGTTGTTGTGCTCTTAAGAAAACCAGCAACTGTGCAATACTAGGAGACGTTTCATGTATTGTTTTTACTTAGACTCCCTTTTCCCCTTTCTCAGTTTTTCTCGGATCGGATAAAACAACTTCTCTATGTTGGTGTGCATTTGAACCACATTTTAAATCAACACATTTCCATGTAACTTAAAAAGACAATATGTGTTTCAGTATGAACGATGGTTTCTCCAGTGAATGCAATAATCAATGTTCTTGTGAACAAATGAGCTTTAACCCAGTCTGCGGTAAAGATGGTATTGTGTATTACTCCGCTTGTCATGCGGGGTGTTCTGGTGGTCCCAGTGAGCCAACGGTAAGTATCTAAGGCTTAAAAGGTGTGTCTGTTTTAATGTATTCAATATTTTACGCCTGTGTTTGACAAACTGTATATTTAATTTGTTAAATCGGTTAAGCACACTAAACTTCATATATATAACATGAACTATCGGGGAACAGCATGCCTGACTATTGAAATAATATTTTGAAATGAAAAACAATATACAGGTGCGTAGAGTGACCTGTTTTCAACATACTCCTATGACGAGGTTCAAATCGCCAACTAAGGGAGGGTTTGGAAGTAGGTGTTCTGGGGTTTAGCCTGAAATTATATTTGTTCATCTTTGGACAAAAATGGTGCTTGTACAAACGATATTTGTCAGTAATATAGACATGTTATATTCGCAAAAAATTACTAATTTTCCACCCTTACGCCCCTCCCCACTGTGATTTTCATTTTTCAACTTTTTAGGATTTTATTTGTTTAGTTTTAATTGTCCATGTTATTCCCGGGAGTAAGGGAGTATGCCACGCTGCGCCCCTGATATAGTATTTATGTATTAAGAGTGTAAGCTCTTATAGACCACACACAACAATTCTACATGATGCCCAACGGGTACAAGTATTTTTGAAATCGTATATCATTTACATGGAAATTAAAATGCTATACAAATCCATAACAATGACAACAGGGCGGATGAAAAAATCAAAACAATTATACATTGATACAAATATAAATCAGCGGTTGCACTTGTATACCTTGTAATAGTGATGCCCTAATGTAGGTTATCTAATGTGTTGGGTTTGTCTGCTTGGGAAAAAGTAGATATAATAATCGAACTGGAAAAGTAGCATTCAAGGAGGACAGTCAACTACAAACAAACAAAGAAACAAAGAACAACTGTATATAAAAATGAATAAAATGAAAGATAAGACCTCACAAACACACACGAGTTGGCAATAGGGCTACCGCCATGGACTTGTTACTTCTGATTTTATTGAGATGTTCATTAGTTTTAGCAATTTGAACGCCAAATTTACTCAACCTGCCATAGCATAGAATGGGAAATACTTTTAATTAAAATCTAGATTTATTGAACTTGCTTCTTTGGTGTTGCTTGTTGATAGTCATTATCTGTGAGAAGTTTTATTCAATTTCTTCGTGTAGTTATTTTATGATAAAAATGTTCCCGAATAGTTATATTGTTGTGTCTTGTGAAGTTTCTATCAAATGTTTTGCAAAGGGACATTTTGTTCTCAAAACGAAAACAAGTTCATTCTTAAAATCATAGATACCCGTATTTTCTTTCAGACAACAAACTTTTTGTTTCGTAACTCGAAATCGGGAATTCAACAATTTTTTAACAAATTTGTTTTAGTTCCGCTGATAAAACAAATAATAATGAAATAATGTTGACACAACATACCTTGCCCCAGTACTCCCGCCAATTTGTCAGACCATAGAAGCTTTTGCTTTCACTGCCATTAAAGACTGATCACGTAAAATAGTATGGTGTTAAAGCTTATGAAACTCTGGAATTAATTTAGTTTGGTCAATTAATAATTTAGTAAAGATCTTGATCAAATCTGCAGTAAGTGTCAAGTTTTGTTTGAATATACGTATGTGTTTTCCACAATTCACGCATCTTATCAAAGACGAGATTATTTCTCTCAAACAAAACTGCATTGCTGGCCTGTAACAATATCAAATCATTTTAAACTAACGGCAATTAAGATGATACATTATGCTGACTTGCTGAGAAGTTTGTATGGAAAGTGTAGGCCTTTTGCATTTTGTGCAATACGCTTTGTAAAACAGTATGAGAATGGACCCTTGGAAACGGCCGAACACGACATATACGAAATATTGCAGTCTCGGTTTGATTGAGACTGTTCATGAACGGTAGTGAAATATGCTAGCTACCGCTCACGCCCTCTAGCCCCGGGTTGAGCAGAACTCAATATTCATAAAATCAATAGTACAAAATTGTAACCATCCCAAAGATGGCATGCATATGGCGGTTGACATGGAGTATACTGCTTCCCCATGTCGTACGGCGTATGGTCCAAGTATCTAATAAAATTAAATGCAGTCGTAATGTGCATTTTGTAAGTTGTTATGTGAATTTCGTACTTTTGACTTCTCTACACTATATACAATCTTACCACATCACCTTATCAAAGACAAGCATATTGCTCTTATTCAAAAAAACTTTCGCTAGAGAAAAAACTACATGTTTGGCCTATAATAATATCATATATATATATTACATAGGTTTGAAAAACGGGACGTATTATGGCATTGGGTTGTCCGTCTGTCCGTCCGGACGTCTCTTCGTCCGAAAACAATTGCGTATTCCGGACGATAACTCCGAAACCATAAACCTATACTCATGAAACGTCAATGGTATATTGCCCCATGTAGTGAAGGATCCCTATTGTTTTTGGGGTCAGTAGTTCAAAGGTCAAGGTCACCATGACCTTCCAATGAATGCGGTAGCCCTATTGTCAACCCTTTTGTGTTTGTGATGTCGTTTGCTTTTATTATTACTTTTGCCTTCTTGTTTGTCTGTTTGCATGTCTGTTTCTGTGTTTGTCCTCCTTGAATGCTACTTTCCCTGTCCGATCTTTTTATATTTCTTTATATAAGAAAAACGCATTCCGGACGATAACTTAGAAACTATAACTCCTACATGCATGAAGCTTCATATGTACATTGCACTACATAAGGGGAGGATCTCTGTGTTTGGGGTCAGTAGTTTAAAGGTCAAGGTCACCGTGACCTTATATAAAATGTGAAGGGACGATCCCTATTTTGTGGTGGGTTAGTAGGTCAAAGATTAAGGTCATCGCGACCTTATATAGAAAAACGAATGCCGGACGATAACTTCGAAACCATAAAACTTACACTCATGAAACTTCATATGTACATTGCACTAGATGAGGGGAGGATCTCTGTGTTTGGGGTCAGTAGTTTAAAGGTCAAGGTCACCGTGACCTTATATAAAATATATGAGGCATTCTGGATGATAACTTCGAAACTATAGAATGACGCATTATGGATGATAACTTCGGAACCATAACACCTACACTCATAAAACGCCATAGGTTCATTGCTCTAAGTGAGAGGAGGATCCCTATTGTTTTGAGGTCAGTAAGTAAAAGGTCAAGGTCACCGTGATCTAATATAGAAAGATGCTTACTGAAGATATCTTCGAAACCTTTACACCTACACTCATGGAACCTAGATGAGAGAAGAAACCTATTGCTTTTGGTGTCATTAGCCTTAAGGTCAAGGTCATAGTGACCTTATATGGAAATATGCTTTCCACACAATAATTTCAGAACGGTACCACCTACACTCAAACCATAAACTTCAAAACCGCAACACCTACATTTACACTCATGGAATTTCATGTTCATCACTCTTGTTGAAAGCAGAAACCTTATTGCTTTTGGGGTCAAAGGTCAAGGTCACTGACTTTATATATGAATTCCGCATAATGACATCAGAAGCGTAACACCTACATGTACACTCATGAAATTTCGTAGGTCTTCAAGGATAATGACTTCAAATCCGTAACACATACACTCATACAACTTCATAGGTATATTGCCCTAGATGAGAGGAGAAACCCTATTACTTTTGGGGCCAGTAGGGCAGAGCTCAAGTTCGCAGTGACCTTATATGTAAACAGTAACTTCAAAACGTAACACCTACACTCATAAAACGTCATAGGTTCTTTGCCCTAGGTGAAAGGAGGAAGCCTATTTCCTTTGGGGTCAGTAGGTCAAAAGTCACGGTCACGGTCCTTGTCATCATAGTCTTTTGGCTGTTACTTGTGATACGCAGGCTTCATAACCGCTGCTCCCAACTAAATTCCATTATGTTTATTTCGCTCTTCGGTGCATTTAATTTTATCAGATACTGGGACCATACGCCGTACGACATGGGGAAGCATACTCCATGTCAACCGCCGTATGCATGCCATCTTCGGGATGGTTAAAATTGTGTACTATTGATTTTATGAATATTGAGTTCTGCTCAACCCGGGGCTAGAGGGCGTGAGCGGTAGCTAGCATATTTCACTACCGCTCATGAACAGTCTCAATCAAACCGAGACTGCAATATTTCGTATGTTTCGTGCTCGGCCGTTTCCAAAGGTCCATTATCATACTCTTTTATTATATAGAAAAATGCATTCCTCATGATAACTTCAAAATTGAAACACCTACATTTTTAAAACTTCATACATTCATTGACCATAGGGAGTGGAGAAACCATAATGTGTTTGGGGCTAGTAGGTCAAACGTGGGGTAAAGGTCACTATCACACGACAATTTCAAAACCGTAATACCTACACTCATAAGACTTCATAGGTACATTGCCCTAGGTGAGAGGCGGAACCCTATTGCTTTGGGGCCAGTAAGTCAAAAGTCAAGGTCACAGTGACCGTATATGGAACTATGCATTCCGCAAAATAACTTGGTGAGACGAGAAACCCTATCGCATTTGGGATAAGAGGAGGACTCTTTTGCTTTTGGAGTCAGTAGGTCAAAGGTCAGGGTCATATTGACCTTATATGGAAATACGCCTTCCACACACTAACTTCAACAACTGGGATCTCGACTTGTAAGTGAGGAAGTGTCGATTCTTACAGATGACGGATGTGGACTTGCCAAAAAGTTTATGAAGCACTCATTTTCCTGTTAGATAATATTTGTGTCATGTATGGAACTACCGTTTATCTGTTTATAGACAAATTGTTGGTATCGCTATGGGTACGAACCGTCCAGATTTGTTCTTGTATTGATATAAAAAGATTTCATGTTGAGTCTTTCTTCCGATACTAAGGCAGATGTAATAACACCTCTCGGCATTTGGATGACATGTTGAACATTGACACTACTTTCTTTTCTACTATGGTTAATAATATCTATCCTAAGGAACTTCACGCTAGTGTTTGTTTAATGCTGTAATGCTGTGTGGCGGCCGTAAAAAGTCGCCCCGACTACAAATCAGTAGTGTTATTACTTACTGGTCCTTTAGGATCATCAAACCCGATCTTTGTGACTTTAAAGTAGAATATCGCTTAAGTCGGTGCTAGGAGGCGTGAGAGGCCTCTCATGAACAGACTGAATAAAACCGAGTCTGCTACTTTTATCTCTTGTTTGTGTTTGTTGCTTCCAGGGGAATCCCTTTTCAGCATTTATCAACAAAGCTAACATTTATGATACTGTCGCTTCTTTACATCTCTCTACTGAAATGAGATGATTTTAATTTTGATATTGTTAATTATCCCCATTTAGATGGGGGATGTTCCTCCAGCTACATATTATGGTGTCTATGTTTCTCAATTTATTCGTTTCTCTAGAGCTTGTAGTCGTGTTGAGGACATTAATATTCGTAATATTTGTATAACTAAAAGGCTACTCCAACAGGGCTGCCGTTACCATAAACTTTGAAAAACATTTGCAAAACTTTATTATCGTAACCCTGATCTACTTGTAAAATATAAATGTAATTTAATAACTCTTCTGCGATAAGGACTAATACAGCCTGACTTCTATGGTGATGTGATTTATAAACTTCGTCAGATCCTCGGTCATAATCACTTTCATACAATCTTTATTAAACTTGTTAAAAAGTTAATCAAAAGAGGTTATGATTGACCCTATCATTTTTGCAACGTACTGCATGTTTAGTGGTTGACCCATTTACAGTTCGCAACTATGCTTTCCTCTTTGATTGTGCGATGACTGGACAGATTGTGGACCCTATGATTACGTCTACCTAAATCCTTATAGGACGGTAGCGTTTGATGCTTGTCTTTAATCTTGTCTTTCGTACCCTTAACGGTTTGTTCTCTTGTTGCTCGGGCTTCTGCCAAGTCTCTGAGTACTTACTTTGTGACTTTCTAGGCTTTTGTTTTCTATATCATAAATACATGCTCATTTATGTGTTTTACTTATATTGCCTAGTAACGCTGCCTTGTTTGTTAGAGTTTATAACCTAGCGGGGATATCTTTATTTACACTGTCCAGTTTATTGGGATGACACTAAGGTAAGAGTGAGGTTTGGTGCACCCCAGAACATGGTTTATACCCCCAACGGCCTGTTGTGCCACTGACCGTTCCAAGGCTGTAGCCCTATTGTCAACCCTTGTGTGTTTGTGATGTATTATCTTGCCTTCTATTCATCTTAATATAGTTGTTCTTTGTTTCTTTGCATGTTTGTGGTTGACTGTCGTCCTTGAATGCTACTTTTCCTGTTCAGTTTTTATATCTACTTGTTACGTGGATTTCGTAAGTTGTTACGTGCATTTTCTAAGTTATCTGGAGCTTTTTGTAAGTTGTTATGTGCATTTTCTAAGTTGTAATGTGAATTTTGGAAAAGGCCAACAGAAGGCAGCCGAGGCTTTCCATAAGTTTGTGAAGCACTCACATTATATTAGATAATGTTCTGTTTTATCTGGAACTACTGTTTATAGACAATCCTTTGGTATCCCAGTGGGTACGAACTGTGCACCTCTTTGCACAGATTTGTTTTTGTATTTCAAGGAAAGAGAACTTAAGTTGAGTTTTTCACCAGATACTCTGGCTGATGTTCTTGAAGCCTTTAATAACACCCCGCGATATCTGGGCTATACATTAAGCGTTGACGACTCTTTCTAATCTTCTATAGTTTATAATATATATCTTAAAGAACTTTAACTCATCCACAAATAGACGCTTAGTTCACCTAAAACCATCTTATGGGTATATGTTTCTCGACATTTGTTTTTTCTAGAGTTTGAAGCTGTGTTCACGGTCAATGTTTTAGTGATGGAGGCAGGCCATCCTCTTTTTCCTTGGTAGAAACATTACTGTATACCTCCTACCATCCGTAAGAATCGACACTTCTCACTTACAAGTCGAGTTCCCAGCAGGATTCGAACCCGCAGCGTTGATAGGCGAAAAGGTTTCAGACGCAGCGTCATTACCATCCAGGCCACGGATGCGAAGCACAGTTGAGGACTTCAACATTCGTAACCGTTGTATAAAACTAAGCTTCGCTAGAAACGGCTACCATTACCGTTTGCAAAATTGTTTTGTCGTAGCTCTGACCTCATTTGCAGAAGAAACGCAAATTCGAGATATTGCTCCGTTAATATGTTCAGATGTTCTTGATAAAAATGCACTTACTTATTAAAGAAAAGCTCTTATTCGAAATAATTTTGCTAGAGAAAAAATCTACCATTGACATGTAACAATAATAAAGCTTGTTTTTCTAACGGCAGTTTAGACAATTACACTATGTGGATTTGCCAAGCAGTTTGAGAATCGCGAATATTCCTATTAACCCTTAGCCCGCTATGAATGTATAATGGACTGTCGTTTCTTTAAATTTAGATCATTCCATTTATGTTACAAAGGGGTGATTTGGATAAATGACTAATGAGAGCCAGACAGTGTAAACTCTGATCAGCCTGCGAGTTTACAGGCTGATCTGGGTTTACACTGGCTGCAAAGGCTGTTGTAGTAGCCCTTAGGAGGCTGAGTAAAATACTCTTTTCATCGGGTATGGAACAAATAGAGGTATGGGTAAGAAGTGCGCACGTCTTGTCTCAGACTTGTTTTTATATTGCTGTGGAAGATATTTCATCTTCCTTTCGCCAGATACTCAGGCAGATTTCATCGAAGCCTTTAAAACACCTCCTGTTATCTGGAGGATATATTAAACATTGACAATCCTTTAAAATGGAGAAGTAATGAGAACATTATGACAAGAGAGGTGATTTCAATTTCGATATCGTTAAGTATCCCTACTTAGACGAGGATGCTCCCAGAGCAACATCTTATGGGGTATACATTATGTTTCTCATTTTTCATCAATCATTTTGTTGACTGTGGTGCTTGAATGCGACATTTTTTGTTCAACTTTTATATCTAATTTCATTTAGAAGTATTATAACTCACTGTTCAAAATGTAAATTCTATGTTTAATATCATACAAAAAGTAATATTATTGAAGAAATAATAAATACAGGTACGTATTTATTATTTCAATTGTATTTATTATTTCAATTCACACACAAAAATACCCTCATTGTTTACGCTATTATGGGGTCACTATATATTATCTCGGCGGTCAAAGTAATCAGGCTGCTATGTTTACAGGCTGTTCCATTGGGCTCCCGCGAATGCAAAGTTTTGCGCGGTATAATATGTTTAAATACACTAGTAGTCACGTGACAAACAATTAAGTCATTGCTTACGTCATATAGCTTGCGCTGTATGACGTCAAACGTCCTCAGCTTGATCAAGATTCGTATTAATGTCATGTGTACTGATGCATATGATGGGTTTATATCTGGGTGTGCAAAAATGAGATATAGGGTCCTATAGAAACCACAGCGTCCGAACACAATGGCATCGTAGGTCCGCACTGTACTGCAAAAAAGGACTTGATAATACAATAAAAGAGACAAAAACAACAGAAAGGGTGGTGAAGAGAGGGTTACCGACTTGGAACGGTCAGTAGGCAATAAGGCCTACTGATTAGCTTGAATCGATTGTATATGCGCACAATCCTCGCTATTATCCTGTCTTCAGCGCCCAAATAGACAAGACAGTGTAAACAAAACTATATCCCATCAAAAGGATTGATGGGATGTATCCCATCAATAGGGTTGCAAGGTTTGGAAGCATGGCAAGTTTGTTGTAATTAACATTTCATTAAAATACTGTTGAGTTTGTCTTCGTGACGTACATTTACCAAGTGACGTCATGTAACGTGGCGCTTCCGACGGATGAAATAAACGCGAGAAAATAATGGAACAGCTGTATTTTATCGTAGAATAACATACAGTTGTCTCTCTTCATAGTGTATATGAAAGACTGTGCAGGTCGTGTTAGAATATAGTTTTATAACGTGTAACAACTGAAAACATTTAATTTCAAATATATTGCTTTGAATCTAGTACCCATAACAAATATGGAAATTTACGTATTTCATACACTATGTGAAAACACCGAAAAAGTAAATTTCAGCGATCTCAGCTTCTCAGTACTATGTAAGGTAAATTGCTCTATAATGGATGCCGTTCCATTAGATTAAATTTACGACAAATGTATTTCACGGAATAATTCAATAATAATAGTTCATTCCTGTCACACGTTATTTGTAGATGCCCTATACAAATTGCAGTTGCGTTGCATCAAGTCTAAATATAACAGTTGACCTAGATTCAACTGCAAGCTCCGGTCGATGTGACGACGGTTGTACCAATATTCAGATATTTGGGCCCTGTCTGTTTATCATGATGATATCAATCCTGATAACAATAACACCGACGTCCATGGCAATTATAAGGTAGGTAATGTATCAACCAGTGTGGAATTCAGTTAATTGCTAAAAGTAGATATAAAAGTCAAGGACCACATCATAGAAACAAACAACACTTACAAGGATAAATAAAAAGCAAAGTATGTAACATCACAAACATAAAGGGTTAACAATAGAGCTACCATCTTGAAACGGTCAGTGGCACAAAATACCGCTAGGGGGTTAAACCAGGTTCTAGGGTGTACCAAACGTCTCTTTTTCCATAGTGTTATCCCAATAAAACGGGACAGTGCAAATGAAGGAATCCCCGACTTGCTGTATCCTCGAGCAAACAAGGCAGCGTTCATTGGACGTTAGCGTTTCACAGGAATTGCATTTGTACGTGCCTCAAATTCGTTGACGAATTGCGTTATTACCTTAAATTTGTTTTCAATCGGCGTATGTGCATTTTCCCCCGCATTCTTTGTGACGTCATAATGTATTTATGGCAAATAACCTACAGCCAACAAAATAGATAGAAATATATGTGTATTTATCGACATTCGACTTAAACTTAATGGTGATATTAATAAAAACATGATTACAATATTGTTTACAGATCCGTTGAAGAAGATATTCGCCCCTTTGCTCTTGGCTTTTCTGACATGATACTGCGACTTTTCGGTTCGATCCCCGGTCCTGTACTGCTTGGTTCCGTTATCGACGACGCATGCTCAATATGGGGCAGCGGAGTATGTGGCTCATCAGGATCCTGTTTGATGTATAACAAGGACAAACTGTCAACCGGTGTGTTGTTGTGGTGGGTCGTAGTGTCGGGTGTGGCAATCATTCTCTTTTTTATTGCATCATTGTTTGCAACAAGATTGGAAACGAATCAGGATCGTAGGACAAGAAACTAAAACAATAATTAAGTTTCTGACAAACAGTGCCTGGTGGAAATTCAGATTGACTGATTGTGTTTAATGGTAAAAAGTGTTTGTTTTAAAGATTAATTGTATTTCCATAAATAGAGACATAAAAATCGAACAGGAAAAGTAGCATTCGAGGACGACAGTCAACCACAAACACACACAGAAACAAAGAACAAATTTAAAGATGAATGAAGAGTCAAATAAGACATCACAAAAGGGCTGACAATAGGGCTACCGCCGTGGCGGCTGTAAAAAGTCGACCGTGCTACGAATCAGTAATGTTATTTTTACTGGTCCTTTGGGACTAACGAGCCCAATATAGGTGACTTTGAAGTAGAATACCGCTTAAGCCGGTGCTAGGGGGCGTGAGAGGTGTTGCTTCTTTCATTACTTCTCATGAACAGACTCAATAAAACCGAGTCTGCTGCTTTATTCTCGTAATTGTGTTTGTTGCTCCCAAAGGATCACCTTTATCAGTATTTATTGGAACGGTCAGTGACACAAAAGGCCGTTGGAGGTTCAAACCAAGTTCTAGGGTGACCAAACCTCACACTTATCCTACTGTCATCCCTATAAAACGGGACAGTGTAAATAAAGAAGTCCCCGACATGAACTATTCTCTAACCACCAAGGCAGCATTAATAGGCAATATAAGTAAAACACAAAGATGCTCGTGTATATATAAATACAAAAATTAAATATCATAGAAAGACACACAGAAAGTACGCAATGACTTGGCAGAAGCCAGAGCAACAAGAGAACAAACCATTGTGGGCACGACAAGACAAGATTGCAGACAAACATCAAACGTCACCGTCCTTTTGGGCTTTAGGTAGACGTCTTCATAGGGTCCACAGCCTGTCCGGTCACCGCACAATTAAGGCGGAAAGCATAGTGGCGAACTGTAAATGGGTGAACCACCAAGCATGCAGCATGCAACATAATAGTGTCATAACCTCTTTTGATAAAGCTTTTAACAAGTTTAACAAAGATAGTAGGAAATTGATCATGACGAAGGATCTTACGAGAAGTTTGTAAATCGCGTCACCATAGAAGTCAGGTTGTGATAGTCCTTTTTTGCAGAAGAGTTCTTAAATTACTTTTATATTAGGAAAAGATCAGGGTTCCGATAATATAATTTTGCAAATGTTTTACGAAGTTTATGGTAACGGTAACCCTGATGGATCAGCTTTTTAGTTATAAAAAGATTATGAATATTAAAGTCCTCAACTCGAGTACAATCTCTAGAAAAACGAAAATGTTGAGACACATAGACCTCATAATAGGTTGCTCGGGGAAAATCCCCATCTAAATGGGGATAATTAACAATATCACAATTAAAATCATCTCTCTTGTCATATATTTTGCTAATTATTTCACAATTTTCAATGGAGAGATGTAAATCGAGAAACATAGCGTTAATATCCAAAATATTAGCTTTGTTAAGTTGTTAACAAACTGCGACAATGGGTGCTCAGTTCGTATCCATAGGGATGCCAACAATTTGTCTATAAACGGTCGTTCCATACCTGAAGAAATAAATACTATCTAATAGGAAGATGAGTGCTTCACAAATGTCTTGGCAAGTCCACATTGTGTAATAGTTTTCAGGCTGATGGACAACTGTAACAAACACTTCATGTATTCCTGTAATCAAACAAGATCACTATTTGGAATGCATTTTAGTCAGTAACTGGCACCAATTAGCTTTAAATCATAAAAGCAGAATCGCTTGTATTTTCTTGGCTAGGTTCCATTACGGTGATGTTTTACTGCGAATATTTAATAACAAATTATTTGATATTTAAATTGAAAATAAACGAAAACGTCTATTTGGTATCGGAGTTAGATTTATTCGTTTAGTTGTATGATAGGAGAATTTCTAAAAGTATTGTCCTATAACTGTGAAAATTTTAATGGGTTATTTTGCACTAATATTTAAATGATTTCATTGTATGTATCTCTAGAAGTTTCAAAGTTTAACAAATTAACTTATTTGATGATTATATCTTGACTTTTGTCTCTAAAGTATGTTATAAAAGCAAATATTCATATCTTAGTTTATTGAGACAGTCTACACTTTTCATTTCAAAAACACACTTCATTTGGTCAGTAAAAATCATGTTTTTTGAGAGGTGTTACACTTAGTGATACATTTTGCATGAGCAAATAAACCAAATCATTTCACTGCTACACCAATCTATGCTTATATGATATATCGTCAAGCCTGGAAAATTGTGAAATAATCTAAAATACAGGAGCTGAAAAAATTGAATTTAATCAGAAATGATTCTTTATTACCGATGATTCTATAAACCACAATGCACTGTAGTAACGTCTAAACAAAATTCAATTCTACTTGTATTAAATACTTTACCAGGTGACTTAAAGTACGTACTAACCATATGACTGATATTTTGGGTGGGTGTACAACCTCTGTTTATTTAAGCAATTTATAAAACACCATTATTGTGTCCAAGAAATAATGTCTTCAGTCATGTGCATGTTGCCTTTGATATCGTTATTAACTGTTAACATAAGAAATATATATTCAGCGGGTTTATATCGAGCCGGATCAAAACCTGTTGGGCGTGAGTTGATGACCAAAAGACCGTAGGCTCGTGGTGTTGATAAATTTTTTCAAGTCCAAAGTACCTGTTTTTGATCTTCCCCAGTATAAACCCATCCAGTTGAAATTGTTTATATATTATCTGACATGGATTTATATGTATATAAAATACTCATCTTTTCGAGTGATAAAACATATTAAAACAAATTATCACAACTTACATCGTATGCCCATCTCACAGACTTAAAAACGATGCAACTTCCTTCTATTTGGTTTTCATGTTAATGTTGTTAGAATTCATCGTCGTTTTAAATAGCATAACCTACACCCTATTGCATTTTTGTTTTGCATGTTATCTGGTAGGCGTCACTTCAAGGGGTCATCATAGCTATTGCTTTGAAAAATGTTATACTTTTTAATAACCAATCAAATTTGAATATTTTATCGTCCAACCATGTTAGATATACTCGTGTATATATATATATTTATTTCTTCAAATTCTAACATAGTTTAGACAATTATAACAATTCAATATAGCCAAGTAAAACAGCGGTATATAATGTGTTTTATGCTCTTTTTTTAATTCTTCCAGCTAGTAATTTTTGCAATAATGCCCTAAAAAGGTCTCTAAACGGTTTTGCCGTGTTGATCATCTTGGCTGACACGGTAATGACAAACATACCGTGACCGTCGATTCTTCAAGTTCTCCTCGAGCTCGGCGATATTGTACATACACGATGCAGCTATGTGACAAACTTAACTAAAAGGGAAACAATGCAATGTATAGAGAATGAAAGTATTTTATTTATTCTATGTCATAATTAAGAAAATTAGAAATCAGAAAACAACAATTAAAATAATGTTTGTTATTGTTAAGGTAGGTTATAATAGCGACTATTGTGACGTGATTTAAAACTACGTAAGATCCTTGGTCATGAACAACTATCACACAGTCTGTATTACACGTGTTAAAATGTTTATCAAAGAGAGTTATGGACCCTATACACTTCTTTACAGTTCGCCACTATGCTTTCCTCTTTAATTGTACGATGACCGGACAGGCTGTGGACCCTATGATGACACCTACCTAAAGCCCATTGGGACGGTGGCGTTTGATGTTTGACTATGATCTTTCTTGTCGTGCCTTAATGGTTTATTCTCTTGTTGCTCTGGCTTCTGCCGTGTCACTGAGTACTTTGTGACTTTCTAGGCTATTGTTTTTTGTATTATATTTACACGAGCATATTTGTGTTTACTTATATTGTCTATTGATGCTGCCTTGTTGGTTAGACATTAGATCATGGCGGGGGTTTCTTATTTACACTGTCCTGTTTTAATGGGATGACAGTAGGGTAAGTTTGAGGCTTGGTGCACCCTAAAACCGGTTTAAACCCCAGTGGCCTACTTTGCCACTGACCGTTCTAAGGCGGTAGCCCTATTGTCAACCCTTTAGTGTTTGTGATGTCGTTTGCATTTATTATTACTTTTGCCTTCTTGTTTCTCTGTTTGCGTGTTTGTTTCTGTGTTTTGTGGTTGACTGTCCTCCTTGAATGCTACTTTTTCTGTCCGATCTTTTTAAATTTCTTTATGCCCTTATCATTTTGCAATGCACTGCATGTGTAGTGGATGAACCATTGACAGTTTGCCTCTACGCTTTCCTCTTTGATTGTGGACTCTATGAAGACGTCTACCTAAATCCTCAAATACGGTAACATTTTATGTTTATCTACAATCTTTGTCTTGTCGTACTCTTAATGGTTTATTATAGTGTGTCTCTGGCTTCTGTCAGGTCAATGAGTCTTGCTTTGTGCTATTCTAGGCTTTTGTGTATATACATATTCATACATACATGATCTTCTGTGTATTACACATATACTGCCTCTTAACGCTGCATAGTTTGTTTGAGATATAGCCCTGGCGGAGATTTCTTTATTGACGCTTTCCAATTTTTATCTCATGACAATGGGGTTAGAGTAAGGTTTGGTACACCTAAAACCTGGTCTAAACACCCAACGTCATTTTTGCCACTGCCAGTACCAAGTCGGTAACCCTATTGTAAACAAGTTTGTATTTGTGATGTCACATACCTTGCCTCTTAGTAACCGTGTGTGTTATTTATTGCAATACGTGTTTTGGTTGAATATGTTCTGTGAACGCTACATTTTCTGTTCGACTTTTTTTAACCTACGTTTACAAACATATCGGAGCATTATCCTCAGCTATTGATACTGGACACAACTTATTTGTTTCGAGCTGTATTTATAATATTCCATATACAAACATATATAAAAACGGTAACAAGAAATATAAAAAGATCGGACAACTCGAAGAACGAAAGTGTTTCAAGACACTTAGTCATTAATACATTATATATAAACAACTGCAAAGAAATGTATCAAAAAAGATGACTCAATAATAATAATAATAATAGTACTAATAATAATAAAAAATAACAAGAGCTGTCGGAGAACAGCGCAGCTCGAGGGGTTGGCGAGAGGCGGGTGTGGATAGTGGGGGTGCTGAGGGCAACATATATGTGTAAGAAGCTATGTAAGAATTCACCAAAACAACACAAAAGTATGGTAAAACAAAATAAAAAATAAAAAATATTGCGATTGGGGGGGGAGTGAGGTGGAGGGGATGGGGGTGGTGGTGGTGGTGGGCGGGGGGGGGGGAGGGGGGAGATAGCTATGTGTAAGAATTGACAAAACAACACAGAAATATTTAAAAAAACAAGAGGCCCAAGAGGGCCTGTGGACGCTCTACTGGCTAATATGGCTCTTATAACATCAATGAAGCGAGTGACTATCATCTTAAAGTGGCAAAATATAGCATTTTTAACTAAATCAAGAGCTATAACTCCACCAATACTGGTCCGATCTGGCTTGTTTTCGAACTTGGCCAGTGGAGACAATAAAAAATAAATAAAAATAAATAAAAAATAAATAAAAAAAAATTATGAAAAAAAATAAATCAATAAAAAAAAGTAAAAAAAAGGAAAAGCTTTCATTGATATTAACAATCTGATAGTGTTTGGTAAAGATCGGATGAACAATGAAGCCCCTATCGTCTTAACGAGGCAAAATATATATTTTTTACCTAATCAAGGGCCATAACTCCGCTGTTACTGGTCCGATATGGCTGGTTTTCAAACGTGTTCGAGCTTTTAACGACATTAACAATCTGATAAAGTTTGGTAAAGATCGATGAACAATGAAGCCCTATCGTATTAACGAGGCAAAATATAGCATTTTTAACTAAATCAAGGGCCCTTACTCCGCTGTTACTAGTCCGATATGGCTGGTTTTCGAACTTTTCCGAGCTTTCATTGATATTAACAATGTGGTGTAAAGCTTGGTAAAGATAGGATGAAAAACGAAGGCCCTATCGTCTTAACGAGGCAAAATATAGCAATATAGCGTTTTTAACTAAATCAAGGACCATAACACCGCTCTTACTGGTCCGATTTGCTGGTTTTCGAACTTGTCCGAGCTTTCATTGATATTAACAATGTGGTAAAGTTTGGTAAAGATAGGATGAAAAATGAAGGCCCTATCGTCTTAACGAGGCACAATATAGCAATATAGCATTTTTAACTAAATCAAGGGCTATAACTCCGTTGTTACTTGTCCGATCTGGCTGGTTTTCGAACTCATCCGAGCTTTCATTTATATTAACAACCTGTTAAAGTTTGGTAAAGATCGGATGAAAAAGGCCTATCGTCTTAACGAGACAAAAGTTAACGACGGACGACGGACGGACGATGGACAACTCGGCATCCCATAAGCTCTGCTGGCCTTTGGCCGATTTGGGGGAGGTGTGGGGGTGTAAAAAAATATAAATAAAAAAATAAAATAAAAAAATAAAAAATAAAATAAAAAATCGATTTTCGAGTGGGGTGCGGGTGGGAAGGGGGCAACATATATGTATAAGAAGCTATGTGTAAGAAATTACCAAAACAACACAAATATATGTAAAAAACAATAAACATTAAATAAAAATATTCCAGTTTCGAGCGTGTGGGGTGGGGTGGAGGGGGAGTGGGTGGGGCAACATAGGTATGTGTAAGAATTGACCAAAACATCACAGAAATATGTAAACAAAACAAAACAAAAAAACAAAAATAGTTCGAGTGTGGGTTGAGTGTGTGTGTGGGTTGGGGGTGTGGGGGGGTTGGGAGTGGCGGGGGGAAGAGACGGTGGGGGAGGGGGTAACATGTTTAAGAATTGACAAAAGCAAATATGGAAGAAAAAAAATAGAGTTTCAAGTGGGGATGGGTGGGAGCGGGGGCGAGAGGCGGAGTGGGTTGGGGGAGGGGAGGGTGCACCATATATGCGTAAGAATTGACTAAAACAACACAGAAATATGTAAAAAAAAAAAAAAAAAGTAGGTGGGGGGTGGGGGCGGCGTGGGGTGGTGAGAGGCGTGGGGTGGGTAGGGGGCAACATATTAGTAAGAATTGACTAAAACTAACACAGAAATATGAAAAAAAAGAAAAAAAGTTTCAAGTGGGGTGCTGTGGGGTAGGAGAGAGTGGATGGGGGTGTCATATGTGTAAGAATTGACTAAAACAACACAGAACTATGGAGAAAAAAAGTAAAAAAAACAAAGGTGGAGGGGGTGGGCGTGGGGGCGGCAGTGGGGGTGGGGAGGAGGAGGGAGCCATGCCCCAATATGGGTGAAGTATGAATAAGATGCATAATGCTATAAGAAATCCCAAACCAAAATTATAGATATATACATGCTTACATGCAAACCTAGATCTGCCTTTATTGCACATTTTATGGGCCATCACAATTTAGGTTCCATGGGAGCCCAGCATTGCAGAAGACAAAATTACTTATCCAACCATTTACAACATACTATAAGGAAACCAATTCCAAAATTTAGTTCAGCTACGACAAGAAATGTAAGAGATATAGACCTGTAAACACAGCTTACATGCAAAATTTGATGTGAAACAGACACATTTTAAGGGCTATCAGAATTTGGATTCCATGGGAGCCCAGGGGTTGCAGGAACCAAAATTACTTAAGCAGCCCTTAAGGTAATGCTATAAGGAAGCTAATGGCCAAATTTGGTTGTGCTAGGGTAAGAATTGTAAGAGATATAGACTTGTAAACACAGCTTACACGTAAAATTTGATGTGAAATGGGACACATTTTATGGGCTATCATAATCTGGGTTCCATGGGAGCCCATGGGTTACGGGAACCAAAATTGCTTATGCAGCCCTTAAGATAATGCTATAAGGAAGCCATGGCCAAATTTGGTTGTGCTAGGATGATAAGAAATGTAAGAGATATAGACTTGTTAACACAGCTTACACGCAAACCTTGATGTGGGACGCCGACGCCGACGCCAACGCCGACGCCGACGCCGACCCCGGGGTGATTACATAAGCTCTCTTATTCTTCGAATAGTCGAGCTAATAATAATAATTATAACGAATTCGACCGCATGCCATCGCAAATGCCCACACGTTCGTCCCACATGTCAATAGGATAAACACATATTTGATGCTGTATCCATATTGGGTCCGGAGACAAAAATAATGTTGCTTTTGCCCCATCCCCTTATCATGTGTAAGTTGTACCGTAAATTTGGTAGAATTCTGTTCAGAGGTAACTGATCCCATATGACCATACCTTACCCTCCACCCTCTATCCAGTCCTGGGCAGACATCAAGTTTGAAACAATAAAATTGTATGTTATTTCTCTTTCATATACGGGTATTTATCATGCAGATATGCACTTTTCTGCCTAATAAAGGGGTGACCTATTAAATTTTGCTTTAATTAAGAACTGACCAATAGAGCAAATCAATGCGGAATCCTCGGCGTTTATTGTACGTAACGTTATCTGACGTCATGCACGTAACTTTGTCTGACGTCATAAAACAAACAAAAAACAACAACATGGCGACGTCCTCGATAAGCGTATCATTCTGAGAAATAGGTAATAATAGTAATTCATATAGAAAATATGGATAATCTACATGATAAGCAGAATATTATGTCAGTGCCTTTTACTATCAAGTTTATTAGGCTCGGCACGAAACGCAGAATGGCTCGGCAGAGCCTTGCATTCTTCGTTTCTAAGCCTCGCCTAATAAACTTGATAGTAAAAGGCACTGACATAATATTCTCTATTTATATAACAAGTTATATGCAAATATATAAAAACACTACAGTGTATTAAATTTGTAGCGGGCTGGTTTGTGTCTCCCTGATACAGTGTAATTAATTATTTTCTGACACCGGGTCTACCAATCGTACCTCTCGTCAGGCAAGAGTGACAAGTAACTACTATCATTTTTAAAGTCTTTGGTATGACGTGGCCAGGGGATCCGAACCAACGATCTCCCCAATGGAAGGCAGACGCTCTAATAGTGTGTGTGTAGTTTTAAGATTATAATCCCTCCGCCTTTCTAAACAATAGAACGTCCTAAAGGTTTAGGTACAATACAGTCTGGACTGAATTGAAACATTGCAAGTGTGCGGGTTATATTTGAAATGATATAACAATATAACAATAAGACATGCTATGAAATTATAATTATTGTCAGCCAGATGATTAATAATTAGCACCACTGTATTATTATTCAAATTAAATACTACTACTAATAATAATATTGTTGTCGCCGCTATCCATTAAGTTTGGTTGAATTCCGCTCAGTGGTTAAGGAGGAGAATTATACGGTAACGGACGGACGTTCAGATGGACAGAGGGTCAAACGGAGGCGATTTTAATATCCCCTTGCTTGTTCAAATCGCTGGGATAATAATACGATAATTGATCCACATTGATTAGTGCTGTTTTAAAAGGAAGCCACCGAGAATGATTATTATAAGCTGCAAGAAAGTGTTTCGCAATCGATGTAAAAGAAATTTGTTGAAACTATCAACATGTAAGTGAATCATTTGCTAACTTCTCTTTATGTGCACTTTTGCTTACCGACCATTCAAAGTCAAAGTCGGTAACCCTGTTATCACCCTTCTTTGTATCGTATATAACCCTTTTCATAGATTATCTTATTTATTATTTTTAGTTGTGGTACAGTGCGGACATACGGTATTGTTGTTTGACTTACTGCATGTTTTGGTTGATTGTGTTATAGCAAAGCTGTTTTCGTGTTCGGCTTTTATAACTGCTATTATAACATTTAAAAAAAGAAATAGACAATACACAAAAACTAACAAACATAATTAACAAACAATTAAAAATCTATAATGTTTTTTGAGACGGAATCCTAGTTTCAATTTATATGATATAGATAATATTCAAACAACGTATATGAACATGTTTTTTACATACCAACAATATACAAGGTCCCCGCCAGCTGTCGACATTGATGATATGGATACCGATGTCAGTTACATAGAAATGTAAAATGATAACACCTCGGTTGGAGAAAGAGATGATTTAAATGCTGCGTTCTATTATAAGGAAAGATGTTATCACATAGTAGACATATGTTTATTTCACGAACGATCGGATGCGAGTAAGAGAAATCAACAATACACCTAACGTCGCGTAACGGATTTTCTAATTAGGATTTCAGGAGCATTCTGTTTTTGTACCCATTCATATTTTTTAAAAAAAATACACATTCGAACATATAGATTATCTCTAGTTAATATTGTCTGTATCCAGGTTAATGCTCCTGTAAAGGGAAACACGGCAATTTTGATTTCTAAAATAACTCATGGTGTCACGGTAGTTGTTCTGCATACTTGCATTTGTCCAATCATTAATATTAATTATAAGAAATGAGAATAGTATAAAGCAAGAATATTAGTTACAATTGTTGAAATTGCACCAATAATATATTTAAACCTACGATAGAATAACGCAAGCATATGGAAATCTCAAAAAAAAAAAATATATATGCAAGCAGGTTTCAAGTTAAAAAATGATACTGGATTAATAAATCTAGAAGCTAAAAGGTAATGGTTGATAAAAACGTTAAGACTGCAATGTGTCCCTTTAATATGTAATCAACAGCTATCGTGTTGACAATCGAAACAAGTTCAGAAACAGTCTTGAACTGACGAAGCACTGACTTTCTACAGGTGAACCCAATCATTATTGCCGTGGTCAGTGTGGTACGAGATGAAACCAACAGCTATCTTGTTGACAATCAAACAAATTCAGAAGCAGTCTTGCACTGACGAAGCATTGGATTTCTACAGGTGACGCCTATCATAATTGCCTTGGTCAATGTGGTAGAAGTGTGCCCCTCTGTGCATTCAAACAGTAAATACTCCACCAATAAGTTGATATCTAATGTCATGATCACTGCTGTCATCGTCTCCGCAAAGCACAACGGCGGTCTCGGGCTGACTGATCTGGCTGAGCTGTGCATGCAGGGGAATATATGCGTTAATAATTGGTTCAAAAATGAATGTCCATTTATTCAATACATTTAAATTGCATACAACCACAAATAATGCTAGTATAATACATTATATTAGATTAACAGGTCATGAACCTTCATAATGAAGCACCTGTTCAACACTCATACAGTTAAAATGCATCTTGGGAATGTAAAAACCATGGCTAATGCCATTGCAGTTTATTAACAGCATACCAACAGCATAAACAAAATGTCTATATGGATACAATTAGCACACTGATTGCTCAAATGTTAACTTTTTCGGGGAAAAATATGTAATTATGAAGTTCATCATTTTTCTAACGCAAATATACAAGGACGACACAACCATGCTTATGAAAGATGTATCTAAACGAGGTATGTCCATAACGGCTGATAAGACACAATCCAACACTTTACAAAAATACTGTTTAGTCGTACTTACACGTGCTGGTACAACTTATAGGTGTATATACCGGCGTGCAGGATCCACCTAAAAAGAAAGAAAGTCCATAAACCATTGTTGGTGAAAGTGCATGTTTCCAAGGCGGTAGCCCTATTGTCAACCCATTTGTGTTTGTGATGTCGTTTGCATTTATAATTACGTTTGCCTTCTTGTTTGTCTGTTTGCGTGTTTGTTTCTGTGTTTTGTGGTTGACTGTACTCCTCGAATGCTACTTTCCCTGTCCGATCTTTTTTATATTTCTTTATAAACCATTGTTGGTGAAGGTATATGTTCATCAACCATTGTGTGTGCATGTTTCTCTATTAAAACAAAGACCACTCTATTTAACCTTTGGTGATTTTTTCTTACGAATGCTATGTAGTTTGACAAAGGCAATGTAAACTGAGAACCGTATATAATGTAAAATGCATATGCCTCTGCTGTATTTCGTGTGTGTTGTTGTAGCTGTTCTTACTTATCAATTATATGAGCTCTGATAAATACACAACCTAAATACTGCAGATATGTAGACTATAGCATATTTCATTGAAGCATTAACATGTTTACATTCAGAACAAAATGTCTTTAAAGTTGATTATTATGTTATCCCGTTATTCCGGGCATTCGGTATCAGGGATATTTGTGTAACTGATGTATTATGTTCAGTATTCATTATCTTAATTCCAGAGGCAATAAAATCAAAACATTATATAATTATACTTTTATGTTTACAAGCCGTTGTTACGTGCTGGTAAGAATATTGTTTTTAGTATTTGATTTGTATTGAAATGATGAGATTATGAAATGACAATCGGAGTTTTCCGTTGTAAGCATATTACTTAGGCCATAATAAATTAATTCCCAGTTTATCATCCAAATTTTGGAAAAAATTGAGGCGGGGGTGCAATTTTATTTTTTATTTTCTGAGATGACATCAAACATCACAAAAATATTAATAACCAGAA